>QRFJ01000344.1:123646-158608 GCA_006176705.1 Cocos nucifera | reverse complement strand
TTCTGATTAAGGACGAACACGCAGCACCCCTACACGTCATAAGAACACCCCATCGAATGGGAAGAGAGGGCCTTTAAACCCTTCTTCGTTCTTATGACCGGACGGCCAAGAGGAACGCCTTAATCAGGAACATGTAAATCTACAAAACAGTTATAGATCTATATCATATATCTCATATACAAATTTAGATCTAATCAAGGCATATTTTGCATACATCTCATGTATCAAATCATGCATGTTTTCAGATCTAAATTATCACATAATAATCTAAAAAATTAGATTTAAATTGATCTAATCAAAATAAATTCTAATCTAGACAATTATGTAGAACTATTCTACAACTAGTCTAGTCATGCATCTATCATATCTCATATGATATTTAAAATTAAATAATTTTTATTTGCTGTTTATCAGATGTTATTATAACACTTATAATATCAGAAAATAGTAAATAAGAAGATCTAAAATATGATTTAATCATATTAAATCAAAGACATGCAAAACTATTCTATAGAACTATTCTATTCTAGAACTAGTCATGCATATCTTCATGTTCTTAGATCCAAATCATTTAATTTTAATTTTTCTGATTTCAGATCTGATCACATCTCATGTGACATCTGAAATCACATTATTTTTAATTAAAATAAAATTAAAATCAGATCTAAACAATTTTAGAACCATGGCTCTGATACCAGTTGAAGGGAAATCCTGATTTCCCGGTCCAGGTTCGTCCAGATCTGATTAGATCAAGAGATATATTTCAAAAATTTTCTCTTGATCTTCAATCAGATCTTGATATGTTTCAGATCTGATTCTTATTATTTTAATAAATAAAATAAAATAAGATAAATTAAATCAAATTTAATTTACCTGATTTGGGTAATCCTATTACCCTGTAGATGATCCTGATTGCAGCGGAAGGTTCTGGATCTTAGCCACGCAAGCGCCTGGCCTCTACCGGTATCCACTCGGGTTGGATCTGGAGAACCTCTTCTTCTCTATCACACCTCCAAAAATCAGATCTGGATCTGATCTGGAGGATCTTCAAAACTCTTTTGAAGATCTGCAGTCGTCCTTTTGCAGCAGCGCAGCCTTCTTGCTTTTGATCGCCTTTCCTTGATCTGAATCGCACCAAACTAAGTCCAAAACACTTTTGGACGTGGAGAGCAAGGGGAGAAGAGAGTATGGCATGGAGAAGGAGGGGAGAGGCAGCCTTGGACGTGGGAAATCTCTATTCAATAATTCACTTAGGATTAGGGTTGGGCGCAGGGTCTTATTTATAGACCTCTTGTGATCCAACTCCTCTTCCTCTCAACCAATCACAACCCTTTGTGAAATCAGATCTAAATCTGATTGGTTGAAAAAGAGACCCCTGGATTCCTCCTTAGAGGGCGCCTAAGACCAGTCAAACTGGATTCTTAGTAGAACTCTGATTGGAATCCTAAAGGGAGGTGGAGTCCTTGTCCAACAAGGACTCCTAGGCGCCTCCTACTTGGGCTCACGCCACCCTTGGCGTGCGCCCTTCTCCTTGCCAGGTTCTGGCAGGGGGACAAGGCCCCCACCAGCTCTCCAATAGGTGCATGACATGTGGTCAAAAGTCAAAGGGTCAATGGTCAACGTTTGACCAGTCAAAGGTAGACTTTTGACCAAAGTCAAAGAACAAGAAATGGCAGGTGACCAAAAATGGCAGGTAATGTCTTACAAATAAGACAACCTATTCTGACTTGGACAACCTCCAGTCAGACCATATGAAGGCCTCTGATTGAGCACAAACTCCTTTGGCTCAGTCAGGACAACTTATTTATGATAGTAAAAGAAGAACGTTAGGTTCAATCGAGTGCTAGCACGATTTCCTTGAACCTAATTGAATCTCATTCAGATCAATTGAACTAGATCAGTTCAATTGATGATCACCAGATTCAAACCCTTGTTTGTGTGACCCAGTTAGGTTCAGTTCTGTATGGTAATGGGATATGTCATGATCTCTATCATAGACATCATCGAAACTCCTTTCGATGGATCAGAACTCTTCTGATTCGAACAGCTAGAATGATCGATCATCTAAATCATTCTAATTGCTCCCAAAATCCACCAGTGACACCTAGCAGTATATGGTGGCAACCCATCAGAGCTGAATGCGAACCTCTTGGTGCAGCTACCTGTGTGATTAAGTTCTTCTATCTTGAGCCCCGATCAGATTAGGGTTAAGGTGAACTCGTCAAACCCTAGTCTCTGTCATATGATGTAATCATTCGATTCGAGTCCAATGTGAAAATCTAAATAGAAACTCTTTCTATTATTTCACTCTACCATGGCCATGGATTTCTGGACTTGATTCTCATGATCATCATAGGGCTACTCCTCTACCACCGAGGTAGATAGATCCCATCTTGATGCAATCCAGTTCCTACAATGAACATGCTATAGCCAACATACACCTCAGGGTTCCATATGGCTAGGAGACCGAGTAATGGTGTAGTCAAACTATAACACCCTCAAGGTGAACTGCCGATGCATCTCAGGTCAAAGAACCAGACACACTACTGCAGCATCGAGTCAGTCATTGACGAGAAGGTAGACTCCCTAATGACTACTCGAGGTGGTCACGCTCAGTGCCCTCGTTCTCTAACGAGTACCTGTACTCTCGCTCCGGTGTCTCCACACCGTAGACTCAAGACTCATCTACTAAAGAGAAGCAATCGTACACCAACCTTCCGGATCAATCACCATCCTCGTGATGATCCTATGGTCGGGAGCTGTTTATGAGTTAATAATGATTATTCATGTCTTAAATTTTCAACTCTTGAAAATATGAATTATCATTACCATTAACTCAAAGGATGTATCACAGACACTAAATACACATGTGTGATAGAATAATAACCCATTTCATTAATTATAGTCAAAATTATAATTTTGCCCCTAGAAGTGTATTACAAGTGTCAGCCAATTCTGGCTTCTAGGGCACATATATCTAACAGGTAGGTCATAAAGTCATCATTATTGTAGGCTTCTTTTGGTTCTTAAATTTGGAAGTTGAAGCCATTAATATTAACAATCTTCTCCAAAATATTTTCCATACATTTTTCTGTAAGGCGATGACGCTCTGTCAAAGGCATCTATGGCTGTTGCCTCATTGTTGTTAGGAGGATCTGTTAGTAATTTTATAGGATGTAGATAATAAGATCCACTCAGAGCCTTTTCCAATTTTAGTCCTTGATGTATTGGTCATTCATCAAAATGATTCCATCTTTTAACATACATTCTTCTCATGAGAAATAATGGGAATCGATCTGCTCTTAAATCAAAGTTCCATTTAAGTATCTAAGGATATCCAGTTTCTACACAGAACTTCATGAGATTGAAATCTTCAAGATCGTGGAATCTTCTAATAACTTCAGTCTTCATACTTCCAGAGAGCATTTCAAAATTTATTCCAAATTTCTTTCACCACTTTTAGTAGAACCAAATAGGAAGGTCTTCCCAAAATTGGAACTTTATAAACCAAGAATGCTTATATTCTGAATTTTGAATATAAATAAGGTTGGTCCATGCTTCTTGATAGTCCCAGTAAGAGATTTCCAAATCTCCATGATTTCTTATCTTCACAATTTTTGTAGAATTGGGGTTGAACTCTAAATCCCAGTTGCCAAGGGTTAAGACCTTTATGATAAGGAGTTTTGAGAAGGCCATCTCACCATTTTTCTAATAATTATGATGGACATGTATGCTTTTGGTTTGATTAAGGATTTCTTCATAATGGACTTGAGTTCTTTTGTTGAGATTAAGGATATGGAAGTTTTCTTTTGGGAGAAAATTTATTTGGTCTCTAATATTGAGATTTAGATCATGGGCTTCAAGAGGGAAAAGAATCTCTTCGGCTTTGAATTCATAGGGACAAATTGGATCTGGGTATGAAGGGACATGGGAAGGAGATGGTTGCCTTGCCTGACCAGAAGACTGACTTTCTTGACATCGGATTCCTCCAAAATATGATTCCCTGTTAAAAGACAATAGAGTTAGTTTTTTAGATAAGGCATTATCCTTGTAAAGTTGTTTTTCCTTATAAGAAGAAATTTCTTGGAGTTCTGAGGCTAGAATTTTGCTTACAAAAGTTAGACTCTTCATAAAGATAGTAGAGAGTAAACCAATTAGAAAATCTATTTGTCGACCTTTCCTTGGTAATTTTGATAATTTCTTTTATTTGCACAAAAGTGTTTTCTAATTTGATCATATAATTTACCAAGCTAATGAAAGATTTACAAAAATCCATTTTCTGGACGAATGCATGAGATTGCCATAACCTTTTGATTAGAGATTAGCATTCTAGGGAAAGTTTAGGATTAAAGAACGAAGAACATTCTTGCTCAGAGTAGAAAATGATATCTTTATCAAGTATATAGGAATGTGGAATTAATTCTTGTTCTGACCTTAGATCAATAACTACTTAGATCAATATCTTTATCAATATCTTATCTTGTTCTTGGAATGTGGAATTATTTTCTAAAATTTTATTGAATAAGCTTGTTGGGTACAAGATTATTCTATCATTATTCCAATAAGATTCTCCAAACTTAAAGATTATAGTTATATAAGGGTTTCACCAGAGAAGATTTTTTGTAATGTCATTATAAAGATTTGCAATATTATCAAGATACTTTCGAAATTCATATATTAGTTCTTCTCTTAAGAGTATTTTAGCTAGTTCTAGAACTAGCTCTAAAAGAAGGATTTTATTTTCTATCTAAATATTTACTTGAAGTGGTTTTATATTTATCTCAGGTATTATAAGTCCACTTCTAATTATTTTTCTAAAGAAACATTGTAGGGAACTCCAATGTTCTTTATTATAGAGATATATTATTGAAAAATGAGAATAAGATAGAAAGATTAGAATTATTTCAAAATTCAATAATGTAAATTATTTGGAATAACATCGGGCCTCTCTAATCTTTTTTACTATTTTTTGTTTACATGGTGTCTGAAATTTCAACCAATGGAGTAACTCGTCTAAGGCCTTATGATTGTTTATAAATTTTAATTTTTTCCATCTTAATCTAAGTTTGAACTTATTTTTCCCTAGCTTAGAGTCTCTAATTATGAGGGATAATTCATTTAAGTATTTTACTTCAATTGCTTTTTTGAGCTGGTTGAAGTGAGACTCTTCAAGATAGAATTCAGATACTCCCTTTACATTATTTAGTGAAGCTTCTACTATTTCTTCAGTTGAGTCTTCCTCGAATAACCTTAGCTCTTTTTTGGGTAAGGTTATCCTATTTTCTATTAGAAATTATTTCCTAAATAGTTTTTCTAGAGAATCACAAGCATCACCAAGATTGGAAGATTCATCAAAAGAATATCTTTAAAGAATGTCTATTTTACAATCTAAATAATCCAAGCTGCCCTAAGATTCTTCCAAATTGGTATTTATTAAGGTTACTTAATCCTCTCTAGAATGGCATTCATTCATCATAAGATATTCGATTTCTTCAGTATTCTTTCTTGGATATGTCCTTGAATATCTATTTAAAAGAGCTATTTCATACTTGTCTTTAGGAGTCTTTCTAGCACTTTTATCAAAGTACTTCTTTTTGAATTTTTTTATGAAATTTAAGATAAAATTTATTTGTTAAGACTCTATCTTGATAGCAGAGATTATCAAATTTTATTTTTCTAAGTATTCTCTGCTAACTTAAATAGTCATCAATTAGTTCAGATCCAACAATCCAGATGTAATTAGGAATTCTACAATTGACATTAATGCTACCAAACCCTTCATTCTTTATACTTGGTCTGATCAAATTTGAGAATAAAGTTGGTAGTCTGCAAATAAGCTCTCGATTAGGATTTGAAGATATCCTAACTATATAAATATTGAGATCTATCCTATGACTAGTTCTATATGTTTGAATGATATTTACAATTACAAAATCTAAAGGATAATCTAGATAATGGCTTCTATTAGATTTCCTTTTGATAGCATCTAGTATTTCATTCTTTTGGTAGTTAGTGAGATGGTAATCCCACCAACTTCTCAATTATCTTCAAAGATATGATGCTATCTCCATTGTCTCCTCTGAATCAGTATAAATCTTATCTGAATTTAAATTTAATACTCTTGATTTTCAGCAAATTCCTCAAGATTGAACTCAATGGCAGATGTAGTATCATAGATGTCTTTCGAATACAAATCTGCCAGGACAAGTCTGGGATAGTGGAATTCTAAGTTGGGAGTCTGAACCATTAGATTAGTCCTAAAGATTTGGTTAGTCCTAATAATATCTAAAAGGTTACCTAAGACTAAAGTTCTATTGCATTCTTCATCAGATAAGATTTTATCAGACTTTTCTGCAAAATGGCCTTCTATTTCTATAGAGATAAATGGTTCCCTATAGGGTTCTGGAAGTTTAAAAGGCTTAGAACCTTTTATTTTATATTTTTTTCTAATTTTAATAGATTTTTTAAAAGATAAAGCAGACTTTCTTAAAGCTAAATGACCTAATTTAGCCTTAGAATGCACTAATATTAACTATTAAATAGTATGTTAGTAGTTAGTTTATTTAATTGTTCATACTAACTATTAAATTTATAACAGTTTATATCAACTATTGGTTTATAGTTAGTTGTTTATTTAATTTGTGCTTATGTTTTATTTTAAGTGTTTATTTTAGAAAAAGCAAAAAATATTAGTTAGTCTTATATCAACTTTTTGTTTGTTTTAAATCAAAAAAATCAAAAATATTTAGTTGTTAGTTTATTTTAAATCTAAAAAAATATAAAAATGATCTCCTTCTTAAGTTAGTTTATGTGAGTCTGTCTAGTCATTTGTATGAATCTGCCTAGCCTATTTATTTTTACTTTTTGTTTGTCTATCCTATCTATCTGATAGTCGTCTTAAGTAGTTATAGATATTATCTGTTTGCTTTATCTCAAGCTATTGTCCTCTTTTCTTCTTAAAAGTGTCCAATTTGCTCTTTCATTCCTGGGTTTCGAGCTGTATTGTATACGTACACGGGCAGTATCATATACTTGGAGCTCGTTCTTTAGTGTGGCATAATTGGTATTTGGCCTCGGTTGTTGGTAAGAGACATTTTGTCCGCATTATATCTTCTGAATCTAGTGTTCCCAGTTCGGTTGCCCAATGGAAGCTGATAGGGTGGATCTCCGTATCACTCCAAATTTGAGGTTGCAGAAACCACTGAGGAGTATCGTAGCATGAGGAAAACCATCCAAGTACTACACAAGATTGTTCTATAAAAAAATAGTCAATCCTGAAGGGTAAACTAATCCTGAGGCTGGTAGAAGCTGCATTGTAAACAACAGTGTAGTCAGGATAAACAATCCAAATATCTTCTCGTACCCTCAGTATCTCGATTACGTTGTAAACAACCATGCAATCACTAGTGCTGAGCATTAACTATTTGCCAGTTAACTACTGTCTAGTATGCTTTGACAGTAACTATTTATATTAACTATTGAATAGTATGCTAGTAGTTAGTTTATTTAATTGTTTATACTAATTGTTAAGTTTATAACTATTGGTGCGGAATCTGATTGATGTCGGAGTGAGCTGGAGTTAAGGGAGATGAGGACGCTGTCGATGACCTGCAAAATAAAGTCCTAATCGAAGCCATGGGTGGTGGCTCCGATAGGACCCTCTGATGGATAAGTCAGTTCTTTCGGCCAACAAAAATGGAGTTCTCAGAAAATTAAAGAGCAGAGCAACAGGAAGGGGAATGAGAGATTAGAGAAAATATATTTGAAGGATTTCTTTTATAGACGGAGCCTATATCAAACTGATGGTGGCAGCCGTAATCATCTGATAGTGGGTTGTTCAGGCCACGTGGAGTTTGTACGGAGGATAGTGTTCGTTGTTATGACAAGCTAGTCTATTGAAATTTAATAGTGGAACTCCGGACAGAGTAGGTGTTGGCAGTGAAGAGCTTCGGGTTACATCAGTTTTAGAGTAGTTCGAACTCCTTTAAGGTCGCCTACTTGTATGTTGATTTGTATTAATTTGGTAGCCGAATTCATGTGGATGACGAGGTCCTTCTAGGTGACTGGGAGAAAGTCGACTGAAGGAAACTTGCCTGGTGATTGAAAGAAGCTCGTTCATAATAATTTTGCCTGAAGGAGATCACTTGGAAGGAGATCGGATGGAGGAACCCGACTGAAGGAGATCATCCGAAAGGAGGATGACTGATGAAGTTCATTCGGTAAGAGTACAACTAAGAAGATGATCCAAAAGAAAATCATCTGGAAGGAATCTGAGAGAAGATCCACTGGAGGAGTCCGAAAGAAATCCGACTATGGGTAGTTTGGAGGGAGATCTGCTAGAGGAGGTCTGACTGGGGCATCACTGAGGGAGTCCAAAAGACTGGAGGAGTTCAGTCGAAAGGAGCCTATCTGGTGACCGGATGGAGATCGACCGGCGAGAGCTTGGTTGGCGGCTATGGATGGCTATGATACTTCTATGACATAATCATTTCCTTTGAAGCTTTGCTACTTTCATGAATGCTCGAAGGTTAATAAAGTGGAGACCAGGCTCCTTCACTCACGTATCCAAAGCTTTTGGTGCGAGAATGCAAAGGTCCGCCACTCTTTTTAGATTGCAGAAGTTTGTCCAGGAAGGAGTTCTACCGATTTGGTGTCAATCTAGTGTTGAACAATCCAGATGAATTCCGATAAGGAGAGAGTCCAAATAGCTTCAAGATCAATCAGGCTAGACTGCACTATGATCGATCACTTAACTGCTTCGAGAGCCGCCACCACTATTCAAGCTTGTTCAGGCGAGACTTATGAGGCCCCGGAGGTTCTTGAGTGATTGCATGAAGTTGGCCAAGGTTGCAGGAAAGTGTTTATCCCTAACACAAGCCCCCTACTACTGAGTTGGAATTTTGAAAGAAGGAAGTAAAGGAATGCAAGTGTTGAAGTCCTTTTTCAACCTTTCACATCCTTTGTAGAGAAAGTCTTAGCACAATCTTCACTGATATCAAAGCTTCATTGGTATGATTTGACTTGAAAAGATGAATTTTCGAAACTCCCACCGAAGTGCTGCCCAAGGTGCGGCGCAATAAAGATTTTGGCCATTCCCACTCTGCTGCCATGATGAGGGAGACATATATCGGCCAGAAGTTGGTCAGTGGAGATCTGCAATCATGACCATTTCAGACTCTTTTGGCTATTTAAACTCATCTTCCTTCCTTAAGATTTCATTTCGCCCAAGGCTCCTCTTCCTTCTTCTAGTCTCCATCTTCCTTCTACTCCATAGTACCAGTGTCTTCCATTGTCTCCTTCAATTCCTAGGGGTTCTCTCTTTCACTTTTCATCGAGCTTGCCACCTCTCCATTCTTTTCCATCAATTTAGGTCAGTTCCTGAATCCTTCTTTTTGATCATTTATGTCTTTTAGCATCTCTACCCATTCAATTTCTTCCAGTGAGTCTCAAATTTTATTTTATTTAATTTTTTGGGAGTTTTCTCTACTTTGGTTTGATCCTCATGTTCTTTGAAGAATCCTGGTCAACTGGTTCTGTAAGTTTGGGTCATTTGGCTTTAATGGATCCTCCCCATAAGGACCCCAAACCTATGGAAATACCTCAGCCATCTTTCGTTCCTGATACCATCCTATGCAAACTTCGATCTGAAGACCTTTCACTGATTAGGATCCAATTTGGAATTCCTTCCAATTCTGAACTTGAACTCCCTGGTCCTAGCGATCGAGCCTGCTCTCCTCCTCCTGGTCAGACTTGTTTGTATATTGAAACCCTCTAGGCAGGACTTTGGCTACCAATACCTTCCTTCATGATCAACTTGTTCAAGTTCTTAAACTTTTTTTTTGCCACCATGGCACCAAACTCCTTTAGGTTCATCATAGGACTTCCTCCTTGTGTGTTATGGCTGGCGTCCTACCTTCCGTCTCTTTATTCTGTAACTTCTTCACCTTCAAACATCACCCAACCGCCAAAGATTGGTGGTATGTGTCTCCTCAGTTCGACAAGAAGGAGTTACTCAAGGGTGCCCCTTATTCCATTCATAACTGGAAGGAGAGATTCTTTTACATCTCGTGTCCTTCTCTAAAGCTAGGACTTCCTTCCTGGGGTGACATAAGGGATTCAATCTGTTGAGCTCCCAGACTTAAGAAAAAGGATTGGGACTCAATCGATAAGCTAAAGAACTATCGAGCTCCCTTAATCTCTAGGCTGCTAGATGATCAGATCTTATTCAACTTCGGTCTTAATCCTCTCAATATGATAGGTAGTTCATTGTGGCCTGCCAATTGTGTATGGTCTCTTTTCTTTTTCTGACTTTGATTTTTTCTTTTATAGAAATGACTCCTGAGAAGCAGAATCACCTAGCCAAGGGGATTAAGTTCCTCAAGAGGAAGGGTAGCCCCACCGAGGAAACATTGAAGAAGACTCTTACTGATGACTCGATCTCAGCCATGCTGATTCAGGCAGTGTCTAGCACCAACTCCAACCTTGCCCCAAGAGGATGCTGCCCCCACACTTTCTGAATAGCGCAAGGTCATTGAGAAGAACAAGAAGAAGAAAAAGGATGCCATCAGAAAAAGAATAAGGAGGATGGCCGAAAACTCAAGTGGTGAAGGCTTCGGTCAGGAGCGAGCTTCCTTGGATGATCGGAAGGTCATCCAATCCTTGATGAAGGACAGCATCCTCCTGCACATTATTGATAAAATGGTTGGGATGGAGGATGCAGAAAGATATGACGAGTCCTTCGCTGCCTTTCTTGAGGTAATTAATACCTTCAAACTTGATCGAATGTAGGATGTACTCCTAGAGTTCTAACTTAATTTTCTTCTATCCTGCAGCTAGATTATTACTTGTTTATCCATTCGAAGGCAGCCTATCTCCACCGCATCAAGGCCTCCAAGGCCCTTCTGGAGGCTCAGGTAGAGATTCAAAAGGGTTTGGGCCAAGGTTTACCATTTGAAGGCAGCCTCAGAGCTACAAACTATAGAGGTCGATCGCCTTCGAGAGATGTTAAGAGAAGAGAAGGCTTCTGCAAAGCTGAGGGCAGCCATGACTCTTTCAAAGGACAAAAGGAAGAAGGCTGAAGAGGAGGTCGGCATCAAGAGAGAATGGGTTGTCGAGGCCTTCAAGTCCTCCAAAGCAATGGAAGACATTAAGATTGCCTTCGCCGGAAAAGCTTTTCTGGAGGGATTCGAGATATGTATAAGGAGGGTCACGAAGAACTTTTCCGAAGTAGACCTCGACCTTCAAACAGACGAGCCTAGTGAAGAAGCCGATCCTTCCAATGCTGGTGCCTCCTCTCTCACCACCGAACCTCCCCTTGAAGCTTCAGAACCTGCTGCCAAACTTGAGGCCACAAGAAATGCACCGACCTCACCTACTTCTGAACCAGTCGAGGTCTAAAAAATTTTTGGTTACTTGTACTTTTTTCTCTTTCTTTTTTTTTTATGTACTCAATTTTTTTGAGAAATGAAAATGCACTTCTTTCCACTTTGCATTTATGCTATGGTAAATGTTATTCAGAGTCCCTTTAATAATCGGGGTCAAGGTCCATCATCCCTAACTAACGTCGAGCCCTTGCTCCATGGGATCCCTCTAAAATCCATAGTCAAAAATTTGAAGAGAAAAATTCATCATCTGAAAAGAAGGCTGAAGAAGATAGAGGATGAGCTTCAAAAATTCAGGAAGAATGCTTCTGAGGCAATGATTGAAGTCACTCGCCTCCGCAAGCTACATATGAAGGATTCCACGAGCTTCTACATCAGGAAGGGCAACTTCAAGAGAGAGTTGGCTGAACTCAAGAAAAATGCCAGTAATAAATCTTGGGTGTTAACTGCGAAGATTAGCTTCCTCGAAGCGGAGCTCATGACGATGGAAGAAAAAATCCAGCTACTGGAGGGGAGCTCATCATGGTCTACTGACAAAGCCCGGTACGAATGGGATTGGTCTCAAAGGATTTTCATGCTCCAAAAGCAGCTATCTGATGTCAAGTCTACCTATGAGGCATATCGGGTGGGTTGGTGCGATAGGATATCCAAACTCGAGCAGCTGCTTTGAGCTGCTAATAGCGAAGTGGCTTGGCTTCAGTAGTGGCTCACCGACAACCATCGATCTAGCACCAGCACAAAATTAGAGAAGATTGCTTCTTTGAAGAGGATCATGGGTGAACTCTTGAAATCAATCAAAATTGAGAAAGTTGAAGTTCAGCAGTTGAAGCTTCAGTTGGTTTGTGAATAGCAAGCCATCAAAGATGCTGAAGCCAAATCGAAGATTTTGAGGAAGAGGCCGTGGGCGTCAGAAGAAAATTATCAAAGGATTGATAGAATGTTCCGCGATAACCTAATGTGAAGGAAGGAGCTCAAAGAAGAAATTGCCAATCTAAAAGAATCTTTAGTGATGGCCAACAGTCCGAAGTCTGAGGAATCAGATCCCTCTTAGAACTTTGGCTTTTCTTTCTTACCTTTATAGCCGATCTTGCGGACCTTTATTTTGTACCTAATTTTGATTTAATGAAATGATATCTTTCTTCATATTCACTCTATGTGAGTTGAATACCTGTTGATATATCTGGTTTCCTTCTCTCCCCCTTTTCTTCTTCTCCCCCCCTTTTTTTTTGGGTGGTCTTGCGGATCTCGGCTTTCTAATGTACCTTGATTTCAGTAAAAGAATGCTTTCTTCAATCATCTTTTTCACTTTGCTTGGATTGTTTTGATGTCCCTTGGTTTCTCTATTTTCTCCATATTATTTTCTTTTGGAATGGTTGCTGAAGATTGACTTTTCTCCTATCTTTTCATAACCAAAAATTTTTATCTGTGCTCGGTTGAGGTTATCCTTCTATTTTCAACTTAATTGATTTTTCTTAGTCCCCTTGTCACGACGAGGTCCTTCCCTACTCTTGACAAGGTCGGCCTTTGCTTTGTCCCCCCATCAAGATGAGGTCCTTCTGTTCCTGACCAGGTAGGTTTCTACTTTTGCCAAGGTAGAGTCTTCCTCCCATCTTGGTTAACTAGAGGTCTTTATTTGCATCGAAACAAGATTCTCTGCCTATTCTCACCAGTGCGGTAGGGGTTCGATAGGGCTGTTGATAGGGGCCTCACCCCTCTTCTGGTTTTAAATAATCAAAGGTCTTTATCTTGCTCAAGTTAGGATGAGGTTCTCATCTTATTCCAACAGGACTGAAGGGGCGCATAAGGGCCATTAAAAGGACCTCTTTCCTCATCTTGTCTTAGATTAACGAGATCTTCACTTTGCTTAAGTCAAGATGAGGTTCTTCTCCTATTCCTAACAGGACTGTAGGGGCACATAAGGGCCGTTGGTAGGGCCTCTTCCTTCATCTCATCTTAGATTAACGAGGTCTTCACTGTGCTCATGTTAGGACGAGGTTCTTCTTCCGTTCCTAATAGAAGGGGCATATAAGGGCTGTTGGAAGGATCTCTTCTCTCATCTCATCTTAGATTAACGAGGTCTTCGCTTTACTCAAGTTAGGATGAGGTTCTTCTCCTATTTCTAACAGAGCTGTAGGGGCACATAAGGGTCATTGGAAGAGCCTCTCTCCTCATCTCATCTTAGATTAATTAGGTCTTCACTTTGCTCAAGTTAGGATGAGGTTCTTCTTCTGTTCCTAACAGGGCTGTAGAGGCACATAAGGAGCATTGAAAGGGCCTCTTCCCTTATCTCATCTTAGATTAATGAGGTCTTTGTTTTATTTTCAAATTAAGTTTGGTTGATTATTTCCTATCATTATACAATTTTGCACCAACATATATAGATATTGAAAAGAAAAAAAATTATTAAAGTAAGATTACTGATAATACATTCATAAGTTTTTCGAATTTTAGGATCACGAGAGTGTTGCCCCTCCGAGCTCCTTCAGATAATAAGTTTTGGACTGAACAACCTCTTTGACTTTATATGGGCCTTTTCAATTCGGTGCAAGCTTTTCTTGGTTCTAAGGTTGTGAAACAGTCGCTCGCCAAAGTTCCAAGTCTCCCACTTTGAATACTTTGCCTCTAACCTTTGAGTTGTAATAGTGAGCTACTTTCTATTTATAGGTTGCCATCCGAACCCAAACTTCTTCCCTCTTTTCTTCCAACAAGTCGAGGTTAGCCCTAAGATCTTGTGAGTTCTGCCACTCATTAAATGCCACAACTCATGCCAACGGAAGTTTGAGTTCTATTGGGATGAGTGCCTCTATTTTGAAGGCCAAGATGAATGGAGTCTCCCTGGTTGATAATCTTTGGATAGTTCGATATGTCCAGAGTACATGATAGAGCTCATCTACCCAAGTCCCCTTTGCTTTCTCAAGTCTTATCTTGATACCTTGAAGCAGAGTTTTGTTGGTTACCTCGACCTCACCATTTGCCTGTGGATGAGCCACTGATGTAAAATTATAAGAAATATTCCAGTCCTTATAGAACTCGATGAATTTTGCTTCAGCAAACTGCCACCCATTATCTATTATAAGGGTTTGGGATAAACTGAATTTGCAAACAATAGATTTCTAGATGAAGTCCTGCACTTTAGCTTCAGTAATCTTTGCCAGGGGTTCTGCTTCGATCTACTTTGTGAAGTAATCAATCGCCACTAGGAGGAATTTTCATTATCCAGATGCCATGAAAAAGGACTCGAGTATGTCCATTCTCCATTGTGCAAATGGCCATGGGGCGCTCAGAGGGGTAAGCTCAGATACTGGTTGTCTTTAAATGTTTGTATTTTTTTGGCATCGATCATACTTTCTGACATACTCTATAGAATCATTGTACATTATCGACCAATAGTAACCTTGCCAAAGTATCTTATGAGATAAGGATCGAGCCCCCAAATGACTCCCGTATATCCCTTCATGCACTTTCCATAATGCAAAGTCGGCTTTGGAGGGTCGTAGGCATTTTAAGAGTGGCAATGAATACGACCTTTTGTATAACTTACCTTCATAGAGAACATATCGAGAGGTCTGATTTCATAATTTTCAAGCTTTTTTTGCATCATAAGGCAGAACTCCATCTTTGAGATAAGTGAGCAGTGGGTCAATCCAGCTCGGTTCATGCTCATCCAGCATCACAGACTATGGGTCTTCCAAACTTGGGCATTTCAGGACTTCAAAGAAGACTCCCTTAGGTAGTTTGGCTAGACCTAGTGTGGTCAATTTAAAGAGAAGGTCAGCCCTGGCATTTTCTGTTCTTAGAATTTGTTGAATGCTGAAACTACTAAAGGCTAGAGTTAAGTTCTTTACTTTCTCGAGATATTTTATCATGCTTTCTTCTCAAGCTTCATAATTACCACTAACTTATCCAACCACTAGTTGAGAATCACTGTAAGCTTATAGTTGATCTGCTTTTAACTCTTTGGCTATCCTTAATCCTACTATCAGAGCTTCATATTTGGCTCCATTATTAGTTGTAGGAAACTCAAAGCATAGTGCATATTCGGCAATGACTTCTTCCAGGTTTACCAAGATCAACCCAGCATCTGCGCTCAAAGCATTGGATGAGCCATCCATATACAAGGCCCAGAAGCTTTCAGAAAGATCGGCACTTTCTTCATTGGAGCTCAACTATAGCCATGGAATATTGACTTCATTCTATTCAAGTTCGGCCTCATCCAGAATAGTGCATTCCACTATAAAATCTGCTAGTATTTGAGCTTTAATCGACGATCGAGTTTGAAAGTTGATGTCGAATTCTATAAGTTCAATTATCCATTCCGCGACTCTTCCGAAGGCATCTGCTCGATGAAAAACTATCTTGATTGGTTGATTAGTGAGGAGGGTTATGATGTGCCCCTAAAAGTAAAGTCAAAGTCTCTAGACTACAATTAGTAGACATAAGTTAGTTTTTCTAACTTAGTATACCTAATCTTGACGTCCCTCAAAACTCGGCTTATGTAGTAGATTGGCCACTATACTTTCACCTCTTTCTTGACTAGGACTGCTGCAAGGGCTGCCAGAGAGACCATCAGGAACAAAAATAATTCTTCTCCAGGTTCGAACTTGACCAGTAGGGGAGGTGAGTCGAGGTATCTTTTGAGTTCTTCAAATGCCTATTGACATTCAGTGTCCCAATAGAAGTTCCTAGGCTGTTTGAGGACTCGAAATAAGGGCATACATCACTTAACCGACTTTGAGATAAAGCGGTTCAATGCTGCCACCTTTTCGATTAGATGCTGAACTTTCTTTATCAATTTTGGAGCGATCATCTCTTGAATGGCCCAAATTTTCTTCGAATTTGCCTCAATTCCATGCCTCGACATCATGAACCCCAAGAATTTTTTTGAAGTTACACCAAAGGTGCATTTGGTAGAATTTAACTTCATCTTGTACTTCTAAAGAGTGCTGAAGGTCTCTTCAAGATTGCCTATGTGATTTGCTAAAGATCGCCTCTTGACAAGCATGTTATCTACATATACCTCCATATTGCGATCGATCTGCTCCTTGAAAATCTTATTGACCAAGCATTGGTATGTTGCTCCTGCATTTTTGAGTCCAAAAGGCATGATCCTGTAACAATAGAGACCACGGTCAATAATAAAAATCATTTTTTTCTCATCCTCTAGTGCCATCCGAATTTGGTTATAGCCAAAAAAGGTATCCATGAAAGTGAGAAATTCATGGCCTGAGGTTGCGTCCACCAGTTGATTGATTCTAGGTAGGGGGTAGCTATCTATTGGGTAGATCTTATTCAACTTCTTGAAGTCTATGTACACTCTCCACCTGCCATTCACCTTCTTGACAAGGACCACATTTGAAACCCAGCTTGGATAGGAGACTTCTCGGATGAATTCGACCTTGAGAAGCTTGTCAACTTCTTCTGCAATTTTCTTCTATCTCTCCGGGGCATGGCTGCATACCTTTTTCTTTATCGATCGATGCTTGGGATCAACATCTAGATGATGTTCCATAACTTTGACATCAATTTCTGGCATGTCCGTGGGGATCCAAGCAAAGACATCCGTATTTTTCTGCAAAAATTTGACGAGCTGCTCTCATACATTTGCTTCCAAATTAGAGTCAATCTATACCGTGTGCTCTTTATTTCCATCATTCAGAGGAACTGAGATAAGATCTTTAATTGGTTCTTTCTTTTCTTCTGTGAGGTCATCCCAGACATCCAACCCATCGATTGGGCAAGGATCGGACTGCTCATCCTTTTGTAGGGCAATTGAACAGCAACGCCTTGCCAAAGCTTGATCTCCTCTGACCTCTTCAATCCCATAACTTATTGAGAACTTTATTTTCAAATAATAGATGGACACTACTACCTGAAGTGCATTTAGATCAGATCAGCCAAGGATAGCATTGTAAGTAGATGGAGCTTTTACCACCAGAAAATTCACTTGTGCCATAGATTGCTTTGGATATCACCCTGCAGCCACACTCAGAGTTATTACACCCTCAACTAGCACTGCATCTCCAGTGAAGCCAACCAATGGAGAATTCATTGGTTCAAGCTAGTTGTTGAATATAGACATTTAGGAGAAAGCATCATAAAACAAGACATCGATCGAACTTTCATTATCAACAAAAATATGGTGTACATCATAATTTGCTATGTTTAAAGTAATTACAACTGCATCATTATGCAAAAACTAAACTCCTTGCGCATCTTCTTCAGTGAAAGCAACAGGCTTCTTAGTTCTCCATCTTTTATCTAGCCCATCAGACCCACCGACCTCCTCTCATCAAAGTCCCCCATAGATGGTATTGATGATGTCGAGAGGTGGCCAATCTCTTGGCTACTCCTCCCTCGATGGTTCTGGTTGCGATAATGCCCTTGGCCAATCTTTCTTTACCTCGGGTTGGCATTATAGAAATCATCCCAATCGACCTTGGCTGATAAGCTCCTCGATCTTATCTTGGAGCTGAATGCATTCCTCAATATCATGATCATGATCATGATGATAAAGACAATACTTATTTGAATTGCACTTGTTAGGATGAATGCGTATCCTCTCCGATCTTGATAGCTGCTCCTTGATCTCCATCAGTACTTGAGTTTTTGGAGCATTGAGGGGGGCATAGTTGTGGAATCTTTTAAGGGGAGAACTTCTTTGCACCCTTCTATCAGGGCTTGTTTGACGACGAGCTCAATGGAAAGCTTGGGTTTGCTTGCGCTTAGGAGGAGTTGCGAGCACGATCAAACTTCATTCGACCTTTCCTCAATCGTGGACTTGGTAGATTCGCCTGCCTGCCACACTCTCATGGCTTCTTCGTCCTTCAGCTTGAAGGCTTCTTTAGCTAGAGCATAGCCTTCTTCCCAAGCTAGTAGATAAGCAAAATTTTTAGGATACTTCTTTTCTAGGAAGAACAATAGGTCATTCTTCTGAAGGCCGCCCTTTAAGGCGGCCATCGTAATAGATTGATCTAAATTTTGGACCTCCAATACAGCGACATTGAAGCGGTTGACATAAGCCCAGATGGACTCTCTTTTCTGCTGCTTGATGTTGATGAGGGATTCTGAACCTCTCCTGGAATGTTGGCTGTCGGCAAAATCAACCATAAACTATTAGCTCATTTGGTCAAAGAAAATGATCATACCTGATTTTAGCATCGAGTACTAGTTTCTTGCCGCTCTCTTCAGAGTAGATGAAAATGCTCAACATAAGATGGTGTCTGGTACATCGTGGATCAGCATCATGGTTCAGAAGATCGATGATCGATCAAATCAATGGTCCCATCATAGCTCTTGAATTGGGAGAGCTTGAAGTTCGATGGGATTGACTCCTGCATGATTCTTTAGGAGAAAGAAGGGTCAGTGCAGATGTTGTCGTAGTTAGAGCAGCATGACGAAGCTCTTCAATCCATCGATCCATTTTTTGAAGTTTTCAATCGAGGGCCCCATCTCGATCACGGATCTTGGATGATTTTTGATTGTAGATAGGAAAGGTCTCTTTTGTAGAAGAGTTATGATCAGAACAGGGGCTCTTTGCTCTCTACTTTTTCTTTTCAGAGGTGATGGATCTGCTGACCCAAGTATGCCTCCTTAGGACTGGTTCTTGACATCCCGATGGAAGGTTTCTAGTTGGACTACCGTTGGGGGTTGCCATATGGCCTGTACCATTTTGCTGAGATCGCGAACCTATCATACCAATAGATTAAATTGCTCTGGATCCACCATTACTGTCGATGGAGGAGGTTGTGGTGCTGGTGATGGTGTTGAAGCAAGTGGGTTGGCTCAGATTTGGTCACAGAGGCAATGGATCTCTGATTGGTCATCTTTTTCGAAGGCATTTCTAGAGCAAAAGAGATCAAACAAAGATGGATTTTGAAGGATCAAAAGGAGAAGGTAAACAAAATTGATTGAGCACTTCTTTTAGAGCAAGAGCTCAGATGTAGCCCTTTCTCTAGTGTCAATCCAGTTGGTGCAAAATCTGATTGTCATCGAAGTGAGCTGGAGTTGAGGGAGATGAGGCCACCATCAATGACCTACAAAATAAAGTTCTGACTAGAGTCGGGGGTGGTGGCTCTGGCAGCATCCTCCGACGGTCAAGTCAGTTCTTTCGATCAATAAAAATGGAGTGCTTAGAAAATTAAGGAGCAGAGCAATAGGAAGCGGAATGAGAGCTTAAAGAAAATGTATCTAGAGGATTTTTTTTATAGATGAAGTCTGTAACAAACTGATGGTGACAACCATAATCATTTGGTAGTGGGCTGTTCAAGCCACATAAAGTTTGTTATGGAGGATAGTATTTGTTGTCATGACGTGCTAGTCTATTGGGATTTAATAGTTGAAATTCAAATGGAGTAGGCATTGGCAATGAAGATCTTCGGATTACATCAGTTTCAGAATAGTTCAAACTCCTTCAAGGTCACCTACTTGTATGTTGATTTATATTAAGTTGATAATTGAATTCATGTAGATGACGAGGTTCTTCTAGGTGACTAGGAGAAAGTCGACTGAAGAAAACTTGCCTAGCAATTGAAAGGAGCTCGTTCATAATAATTTTGCCTGAAGGAGATCACCTAGAAAGAGATCAGATGGAGGAATCCGACTGAAGAAGATCATCCAAAAGGAGGATGACTGACGAAGTTTGTTTGGTGAGAGTACAATTGAGAAGATCATCTAAAGGGAGATCATCTAGAAGAAATCTAGGAGAAGATCCACTGGAGGAGTCCGAAAGGAATCTGATTGTGGGTAGTTTGGAAGGAGATTCACTAGAGGAGGTCCGACTGGGGCGTCACTAAGGAAGTCCAAAAGACTGGAGGAGTTCGGCTGGAAGGAACCTATCTAGTGACCGGATGGAGATCGACCGGCGAGAGCTTGGTTGGCGGCTGTGGATGACTATGATACTTTTGTGACTCAATCATTTTCTTTAAAGCTCTGCTACTTTCATGAATGCTCAAAGATTAATATAGTGGAGATGAGGCTCTTTCGCTTATGTATCCAAAGCTCTTGGTGAGAGAATGCAGAGGTCCGCCACTCTTTGCAAATTGCAGAAGTTCGTCCAGGAAGGAGGAGTTCTGTCAATTTGGTGTCAATCCAATGTTGAATAATCTGGATGGATTTCGGTAAGGAGAGAATCTAAATAGCTTCATGGTCGGTCAAGCTAGACTGCATTATGACCGGTCACTTAACTGCTTCAAGAGTCGCCACCACTGTTCAAGATTGTTCGGGCAAGACCCATGAGGCCTCGGAGGTTCTCGAGTTATTGCATGAAGTTGGCCATGGTTGCTATCACTGGATGAGATCGCCCCAAGGCCCAAATCCTTCTCGGACTTCGACAAGAAAGGGTTTATCCCTAACAATAACTATTTATATTAACTATTGGTTTATAGTTAGTTGTTGCTTTATGTTTATATTTAATTTATATTTATGTTTGGTTCTAAGTTTATTTCAAAAAAATTAAAAAATATTTAGTAATTAGTCTATTAGCATGTTTATTCTAAATAAAAAAATTATAAAAAATTTCCTTATTAAGTTGCCTGTCTGCATAGTATTTGAGTTATTAGTGTCTGTCTTTAGTGTATGTCCATCCTATCTATCTAACGATTGTCTTAAGTAGTTATAGTTATTATCTATTTGCTTTATCTCAGGCCGTTGTCTTCTTCTCTTCTTAAAAGTATCCAATTTGCACTTTCATTCCTGTGTACCGGGCTGCATTGTATACGTACACGCATGGTATCATATACTTTGTAGCTCATCCTTTAGTGTGGCATAATTGGTATTTGACCTTGGTTGTTGATAAGAGATGTTCTGTCTGCCTTATACCTTTTGAATCTGGTGTTCCCAGTTTGGTTGCCTGGTGTAAGTTGATACAGTGGATCTCCATATCGCTCCAAATTTGAGGTTGCCTCTCCGGGGGGCTCGAATCATCTGGTATTAGAGCCTTATTCTTTTTAATGTCGAGAGGAAAGGATTGGTGTCTGATTATACAGAGGTTTTCGTAGTGGACTTATTCCCGTAGCTTCATTTTTCATCTGTTCATTTAGATTATATGGAGATTTTCGTAGCGGACTTATTTTCATAGCTTTATTTCTCATCTATTCAGTCGCTGTGCTATAAGAACTCTTTTGATTAAGCCGATGGATAGGCATGTGTTTAGGGTCAGTAAGTCACAGATTTATGAGGGTGAGGTATGGCTGGTATCTTGTGAGAGTGAGATATGGCTGGCATCGATCAATCTCTTTTTTCTTGCACAACTTGGCCTGAGGATAGTGAGTAACCTATCTTTCTAAAGATAATGACTACAGAAAAATCATATTCTATAACCATAAAGGAGTTAGAAAATAGTTTAGATAAGTATGAGATAATAACTACTCTAGATACTTATTATGATCCTTCTAATAATATAAAAATAAAAATTACAAAAATAGCTCATAATATTGATAGACCTTATCTGCTTGACCTTGAGATTGCTAAGTTCCAGATTAATAAAGAACTACTTAAAAAAAAATTTGAATCTGAAGAATATAGAGAAAAGCAGCTCTTTAGCTCCCATGATAAAATACAGAGAGACTTTATTAGGAAAGTCTGGTTCAGCCAAATGAGGGCTGAAGAGAGACATATTCTCTTCTTTGACTGATTTGATCAATATTATTCTAAGGGTTTTGGAAAAGCTAAGCTTGAAGTTCAGACATTAAATATTGACTTACTTTTTCAGTCTTGGAAGATTGATGGTAGTCTTGTAGAGACCTGTTCATCCTTTAAATCCAACAAAGGTTGAAGGAGAGACGGTAGACCTAGTTTACAAGCTAGTCATTCTGAGGTGTCTACTATTAAGACAGAAGAAATCGTTAAGGTAGATCACTTAGTTTAGGTTGAGAGGCAAGAAAGCTTCTCTAACCTTGCCCTTGATTCTGTAGGATTGCAAAAGGAAGAATCTGATTGTTCTGATGAAATTCTTATTGAACATCTTCCAATTAAAAAGAGGTATATTTATCAAGAAGAAATTAATGAACTTCCTTTTGAACCTATTTCTCCTACTAAAGATTCTCATGAGCTAGAATTAGGATTCAAATTTATATCTATTATTAGGTATGTATTTTATGAGTTAAATAAATTAGAGTCAGTCCCATTCATCGAGTCTATAGAGTCAGTCCCATCCTTAGATTCTATCCCCTTAGAACCTTTAGAGTCTGTATCTAATAAAATAATTAGAAAAAATGAAGGTAAGGTAGTGCATTCTAAGGTTAAATTAGGTCTTTTAGCCTTAAGAAAGTCTGCTTTATCTTTGAAAAAATCTATAAAAATTAAAAAAAAATTATAGAATAAAAGGTTCTAAGCCTTCTAAACTACCTGAACCCTATAGGGAACCCTATATCTCTATAGAAATAGAAGGCTATTCTTTAGAAAAGTCTGATAAAGTATTATCTGAAAAATCTGAAAAATGCAATAGAACTTTAGTCTTAGGTAACCTTGTAGATAGTGTTAGTATTAGGACTAACCAAATCTTTAGGACTAATCTAATGGTTCAGACTCCCAACTTAGAATTCCATTGTCCTAGACTTGTCTGGGCATATTTGCATTCGAAAGACATCTATGATTTTACATCTGCCATTGAGTTCAACCAGAATCTTGAGAAATTTGCTGAAAATCAAGTAATATTAAATTCAAATTTTGATAAGATTTATAATGATTCAGAGGAGACAATGGAGATAGCATCATATCTTTGGAGATAATTGAGGAGTTGGTGGGATTACCATCTCACTGACTATCATAAGAATGAGATATTTAATGCTATCTAAAGGGATCTAATAAAAGCCATTGCCTAGATTATCTTTTAGATTTTGTAATTATTGTAAATATCATACAAACATATAGAATTAGTCTTAGGATAGATCTCAACATTTGTATAGCTAGGATTTTCTTAGATCCAAATCAAAGTAAGATTATTTGCAAACTATCCCCTTTATTCTCAGATTTGATCAAACCTAACATAAAGAATGAAGGCTTTGGTAGCATTGATTTCAATTGTAAAGTTCCTCATTACATCTGGATTGTTGAATCTGAACTTGTTGATGATTATTTGAGTCAATAGAGAATACTTAGAAGAATAAAATTTGATAATCTCTACTATCATGATAGACTCCTAACAAGTAAATTTTTTCTTAAATTTCATAAAAAATCTAAAAAAAAATATTTTGATAAAAGAGCTAGAAAGATTCCTAAAGATAAGTATGAAACAGCTCTTTTGAAGAGATATTCGAAGACTTATCTAAGAAAGAATTCAGATTGTAAAACAGACATTCTTGAAAGATATTCTTTTAATGAATCTTCTAATCTTGGTGATGCTTGTGATTCTCTAGAAAAACTATTTAGGAAACAATCCCTAGTAGAAAATAGGATAACTTTACCTAAAAAAGAGCTAAGGTTATTTGAAGCAGACTCTAAAGAAATAGTAGAAGCTTCACTAAATAATGTAAAGGAAGTATCTAAATTCTGTCTTGAAGAGTCTCACTTCAACCAGCTCAGAAAAGCAGTTGAAGTAAAGTACTTAAATGAATTATCCCTCATAACTAGAGACTTTAAGCTAGAAAAAAATTAATTCAAACTTAGGTTAAAAAGAAAAAAAATTAAAATTGATAATCAATCATAAGGCCTTAGATGAGTTACTCTAATGGTTAAAACACCAAACCCCATGTAGACAAAAAATAGCAAAAAGGATTAGAGGGGCCCGATGTTATTCTAAATGGCTCACAGTATTGAATTATGAAATAATTCAAATCTTTCTACCTTATTCTCATTTTCTAATAATATATCTCTATAACAAAGAACATCGGAGTTCTCTACAATATTACTTTAGCAAAATAATTAGACGTGGACTTATAATACCTAAGATAAATATAAAATCATTTCAAGTAAATATTCAGGTAGAATACAAAATCCTTCTTTTAGAGCTAGCTCTAGAACTAGCTAAACTCTTAAGAGAAGAACTATTATATGAATTTCGAAAGTATCTTGATAATATTGCAAATCTTTATAATGACATTAAAAAAATCTTCTCTAGCGAAACCCCTATATAACTATAATCTTTAAGTCTAGAGAATCTTGTTGGAATAATGATAGAATAATCTTGTACCCAACAAGCTTATTCAATAAGATTTTAGATAGGGATCTGAGGTCAAAACAAGATTCAATTCCACATCCTTATATCTTTGATAAAGATATTATTTTCTACTTTGAGCATGAATGTCCTTCCTTCTTTAATCCTAGACTTTCCCTAGAATACTATTCTCTTATCAAAATGTTATGGCGATCTCATCCATTCAATCAGAAAATGGATTTTTGTAAATCTTTTATTACCTTGGAAAATTATATGGTAAAGTTTAGAAAACACTTTCAAGCAAATAAAAGAAAATATTAAAATTGCCAAGGAAAGGTCTACAAATAAGTCTTCTGATTGGATAGACCACTCTCTTTAACCTTTGCGGTCTAAGAATTACACTTCTCTCTTTCCAAGGTAAGCTCATCCTATAAAAAATAAAATTATCTAAAAAACTAACTTTATTATCTTTTAACAGGGGATCAACTCAAAAGAATATCCATATCCAAGAAAGACGACTATCCAATATGAATTATGCAAAGGTAAGATACTAAACCCAAAAACTCTTCAAACTTCTCCCTCTATACAAGTTTAGATTACCCTCAATGAAAAAATAACAATTAAAGAAAGGAGGTCTGGAGTCTGAAAAAAAGCTCATGAAGTTCTAACCCCAGAACTTCAAGAAATTATCATTGAAAAATTTATTCAGCCTAATGAAGTCAAAGAGATATTCCGAGAGCTCTATCTCTACCTCATTATAGATTGGTGTTGGCCAAAGCTCTTTATTCCAAATTTTAATGTCAACTCAACCAAACCAATGGTCAGAGCTCTTTATAAAGGACTTATCAAGCTAGCAACTATCAACTACTCCTATCCGGTGGATATGTTCCCAGATATTGTTGCTACTATGTTAAGACAACTTGGAAAAGATGCAGGAACCCTACAAATAATAATCTACAGTAGAATCGAAGAGAGAAGGATAGAAGAAATTGTCTATCCTTTTCAAATTTATTACATCTCTTTGTTTGAAGGAGGAAATCATGCTTATACCATTAGTGAAGATCAAATTAAGTATATGGAAGGATTTGATTCAAAAGATTATATCATCACCAACTATACTAAAGTCTATTGGACAGCCAGGGAGTTTCAAGAAAAAAGATGCTAGATAGATGAAAGAATATGGGTGACTACAGACTTGGCAATAACTATTCTTGGAAGAAAAGAAGACACATGGGATATTTTACTAAGCTCAAAAAATTATCCTGAAAAAGTAAAGTATGAACTAAAATATCCTAAAGGAAGCATCCAAAGAAAGCGTCATGAAGCAGGCTCTCTTAATTATGAATATTCAGATATTGAAGGTGACAAATTCGAAGACATGCCCGAATTTGCTCATCTCTTCAATGAGATCTCAACCAATTTGAAGACATGCCCGAACTTGCCCATCTATTTAAAGAAGATCTGACTTCTCAAGAAAGATAGATATCGATCTACCTATATATATATAAATAAAAATAAAAAAAGAAAAGAAAAGAAAAAAAAATTATTTTCTTACTAAGCCTCTACCAAAACTTTGGTAGAATGCTTTCTTGTAGGTACTACTCTGTTACTATGGCCAAAAAAGATCATTACTACTCAACCAATAAATAATCAGTGGCCAACAAAAGCTATTAATCGACCCACAAAAAAACTTCAGAAATGACAAGTAATGGCCTACAGTACTCTTGAAGTGATGCATAACAATCTATAAAAGATTTCTGACTAGCACAACTACAAGAAGATTCTCTGACAAAAGAAACTACAGGAAAAGATAGCTATAGAAAGATTCAGACTTCATTCAGTCCCAAATCTGCGGAATTCAAACCAAGTGAAGTCCGCACTACTCTTTCCTTATCTATAAATAGAGGGAAAGGACTTCAGCTGGAGGAGGAGGTGGAGTGAGCGGGTGACAACCCAAGCGACCGAGTGCTGGAAGGCTCCACCTAAAGAGTTGAGAGTCTCTTCTCTTCTCTCTCTTGCTACTTTCCAAAGCTAAGGCAGAGCTTCTCTTTCTTCTTCCTTCTTCTCTTCTTTTCTCTTTTCTTCTTTCTTTCTTTCCCTCTCATTTTCTCTTCATCACTTCTTCTCATCTTCTTCTTTCATTATCTCCTCATCTTCTCATCTCATATTCTCCACTTCTCCATTTTAACATCCACTTCGTCCCTTACCATACAGATGTCCTCTACCACATAATCTCTACATAACCCTCTACTCCATCACTTCTTCCTATAAAAACCCATTAGAGAGAGGTTTTCAAACAACATCTTTGAACCCTCTCTTTCTTCCACATCATTCTCTTCTAGAGAACCTTCTCCTCTCCTCTTCGTTAGTCCTTTCCTTCACTTCTCCATTCCATCTTCATTTCTCTTCTCTTCTACTATTCATCTTCTTCCTCTGATAGAAAACTCTTGCCAAAGCTCTCTTGTAAATATATAAGTAAGTATGTTTAGAGTGTGATTAGCATGTATTAGCCTGTATTAAGTGTGCTTGGCATATTTGGTATGTAAATAAGTTTGTTTAAGCTTGTATGATGTACTTTTTAGCTTTCTTCAGTACTAATGTAAGTATTTCTACGTAAATAAAGTATGCTTTTCTTCATAATTAGTTCTTAATTACTATTCAGAGTTACTATTCATTATTACTATTCATAGTTACTATTCAACACTATAGTTTGATACTATTGTAGAAACCACTGCTCGGTATTGGAGTAGATACAATAAAATTATTGTAGAAACCACTATCCAGTACAATAAACGGGGGTACCGTAGTATGAGGGAAACCACCAAAGTATTATATGGGGTTATTCAGTAAAAAAATAGTCAATCCTAAAGGATAAACCAACCCTGAGGTTGGCAAAGGCTACATTGTAAACAATCGTGCAGTCACAGTAAACAATCCAAATACCTTCTCGTACCCTCAGTATCTCGATTGCATTATAAATAACTATGCAATCACTAGTGCTGAGCATTGACTATTTACCAGTTAACTACTATCTAGTACGCTTTGATAGTAACTATTTATATTAACTATTAAATGGTATGTTAGTAGTTAGTTTATTTAATTGTTTATACTAACTGTTAATTTTATAACTATTTATATTAACTATTGGTTTATAGTTAGTTGTTGCTTTATGTTTATTTAATTTGTGTTTATGTTTGGTTCTAAGTTTGTTTCAGAAAAATCAAAAAATATTTAGTAATTAGTTTATTAGCATGTTTATTCTAAATCTAAAAAAATATAAAAAAGATTTTCTTATTAAGTCATCTGTCTGCATAGTATTTGAGTTATTAGTGTCTATTTTTAGTGTATGTCCATCCTATCTATTTAATGGTCGTCTTAAGTAGTGGTAGTTATTATCTGTTTACTTTATCTCAGGCTATTGTCCTCTCCACTTCTTAAAAGATTTGGAAGGTATAAGGTGGATAGAATGTCTCTTACCAACAATCAAGGCCAAATACCATTTATGCCATACTAAAGGATGAGCTCCAAAATATACGATACTACTCGTGTATGTATATAATATAGTCCAGAACCTAGGAATGAAAGTGCGAATTGGACACTTTTAAGAAGAGGAGAAGACAACAGCCTGAGATAAAGCAAACAGATAATAACTACGACTACTTAAGATGACCGTTAGATAGACAGGATGGACATACACTAAAGATAGACATAATATGCAGATAAAAAAGGAGAAAAGTACTTAGACAAGCATGTAGACCTACACCAATAACTCGAATACTATGTTGACAGATGACTTAATAAGGAAATCTTTTTTATATTTTTCATATTTAAAATAAACTAACAACTAAATATTTTTGATTTTTTTGATTTAAAATAAATAAAAAATTGATATAAGACTAACTAATATTTTTTGCTTTTTCTGAAATAAATACTTAAAATAAAACATAAGCACAAATTATATAAACAACTAACTATAAATCAACAGTTAGTATAAACAGTTAAATAAACTAACTACTAACATATTGATCAATAGTTAACATAAATTATTACTATCAAAGCATACCAGATAGTAGTTAACTGATAAATAGTTAATACAAAGTACTAGTGATTGCACGGTTGTTTACAATGCAATCGAGATACTGAGGGTACGAGAAGATATTTATTATAGTATCAACTCGCTCTGATACTAAATTATTGAAATATCAGCTACTCTAATATCGATTGTTAAGGACCTAGTACCAAATTATTATGGTAGAAAGAAGAAAGAAATAAAATAAAAAAATAATCAAGTACGTGGATCAGCCTAAAGGCTCACCTCCACGGGGCATGCAAAGCTTCACTATGAAAGAGAAAAATAGGTATAAGAGAAGAACATCTACACTCAACTAGCTGTACATAAATCTCTCTCAACTAGAAGCTATCCTCATAAAAGCTCTCTCAGAATCTCAAGAAGACCCATAAAAGCTACAAGATGCTCTACCCTCACAGCCTCCTCGCCGGATGCTATGCATATGTTGCTTCTTCCTCTCATGGGCTACACATACTTGGCGTTCTACCAAGCTTCTCTTGGTGGCTGCTTGAGTCTCTCTACATGCCTCTCATGCCACATGCACCACCTTTTTTGCTCCACAGCATCTAAGCTTTTAAAATAGAATGTGAATCCTCTTCTCAGCAATTCACAAGAGTCCTAATAGGGCTCATTCTCCTAATATGAGTCGAACATGTCCTTGATGGAGTCTTGAAATATTTTTCAATCTTTAAATCATGACCGCAACCCTCCATGGCTGCTGGATCCTATGGTCCATGTGCAACTCCCGTATACCCTTGGATTAATCACAATCCGAGTCTAAACAAAAAAAAAACTCTATCATGTTTTTTTTGCCTCCATCAAGCCATCTCGATCAGGGATCGAGCTGGTCGACCGCATCTTATCCAAACTCCTACTATCTATCTGCCTGCGAGAGTCGGCTTGACTATGGTTCGAGCTGACTTAATCTCAATTTGAGTCGGCTCAACCGCGTATCAAAGTCGGCCCAACTGCTGTGCTGAAAACTGATTCTCTTCTTGCTGTGGGTCAAATTCGAGGCATCAAATCCTAACAATCTCCATCTCGACTCGACATTCGACATCCATCTAACTTTGAGATCTTGTGATCCATCTCGCCCCCATGCCCTAGGGCATGCTTGTTGATCATGGATGGGCAAACAAGGGAGTCAAGCCAGGCCACTCGATCCCACCTCTATCATGGGCTGTGTCCACTTTGACCAAAGGCTTACTTGAAGAATTCTCCTACGATAATAGAAACTTCACTCTGCGACATTGCCTCTCATCCTCATGAGTCTCCCATCTCGTGCCCGATCCATCTCCACCTAGAGCTCTACCTTGCACTGGGCTCCCTCTGGCTCTTGAAGCTTTACCTCACACTGAGCTTCCTACCATATAGTAATATCCTCTTGTCTTCTTCTTTTCCTCCAATATCATCCTATCGTCGCACATGACCTTCAAAATTTCATCACTAGCTATCCACCTATAGCTGTTTGAATTTAGTCTGCTCAATGAGACAAGATTTCATCTGAAATCAGGTATGTATTCGACCTCCCCCAATCTCTTCACTACACCATCATGCATCTTCTAGCTAACCATCCCAATGCCTCTAATCACATAGCTCGATCCATCCGATAGATAAATAGTACCATCACTGCTCTTCGAGAGTTAAACTGCTCCTTTCTACAACGAACATGATATGTGCATGCAAAATCTAAAATCCACTACTGGAAAGAACTAGATACCTCATTAAATATCTTCAGGACATCATCTTCTATCTTGCTACTGGCCATTGCTATAGTAGCCCTTATCCGATCCTTGAGTTGTGGGCAATCCTTGACTCGATGCCCCAACTCATCACACCTATAGCATCCGATCTTGCTATGATCCCTCATCATGGATCTAGATCATCCTCCTCGTGATCCTCTATCACTCCATCTACTGCCTCCTGCTCCTTCAAAAATTACCAAAGCTGAGCTGCCACCATCTAAGCTTGAAGTTGGGTTTTTCCTCTTGAGAATCTTATCTGGAGTATCGCTGTAGTGACCTCATCCATCTTGATGGTGCTCTTTTCCACTAGAAGAGCAGTCACCAAGGACTCATACGAAGGGGGGAGCGATGCTAGCAAGACCAACGTCTTAGTCTTTTTCTTAACTTTTTCACCAATGCTGAGGAGGTTGCTGAGGATCTTCTAAAAGTTGGATAGATGCACCCACACGCTCTGACCTTCATCCATCTATAGCTGGTAGAACTGCCTCCAAAGGAATAGTGTGTTGGTGAGTGACTTCACCATATACAACTCCTCGAATTTCGACGATAGCACCATCCAAAAAGTCTTGTCAAGTACATGGATCACCACATCATTTGCTAGGTACAAGCAGATCATACTCACTTGCATCTAGATCTGCTACAAATCCTTCATCTCTATGGTGGCTGATGTCTCGTCATACAAGAGAGCATCGATCAAACCATGTTGGAAGAGGACATTCTTTATCCTTGCATGCCATAAGGAGAAATTGCCCTTCCCATCAAGCCTGTTGATCTCTGCTTTGATTATGCTTGTCTTCTTCATATTTTTCAATCTCTATCCACTACTACAATCTATGCTCTGGTACTATCTAGCTCTGATATCAATTATTATGATATCAACTCGTTCTGATACCAAACTGTTGGAATATTAGCTACTCTGATACTGCTTGTTAAGGATCTATTACCAAATTATTATGGCAAAAAGAAGAAAGAAATAAAATAAGAAAATAATCAAATACGTGGATTAGCCTAGAGGCTTACCACCATGGGGCATGCAAAGCTTCACTATGAAAGAGAAAAATAAGTACAAGAGGAGAACACCCACTCTCAACTTATCGTACATAAATCTCTCTCAACTAGAAGCTATCTTCACAAAAGCTCTCTCAAAATCCTAAGAATATCCACAGAAGCTACAAGATGCTCTGCCCTAACAGCCTGCTCGTTGAATGCTATGCACCTATTACTTCTCTCTCTCATGAGCTGCACGTACTCGATGCTCTACCAAGCTCCTCTCAACAACTATCTAAGCCTCTCTACGTACCTCTCATGCCACATGCACCATCATTTTAGATCCACAGCACCTCAGTGAAGAAAAATCCTGATTTTTCAGATCAGGTTCGTTCAGATCTGATCGGATCAAGAGATATATTTTAAAAAAAATTTTCTTTGATCTAAATCAGATCTAAAATCTTTTAGATCTATTTTTTATTATTCTAATAATTAAAATAAAATATAGATAAATTAAATTAGATTTAATTTATCTTGATGTAGGGTAATCCTATTACCCATTGATGATCCTGTACACAGTGAAAGGTTCTAGATCTAGCCATGCAAGTGCCTGGCCTCTATTGGTATCCACTCAGATTGGATCTGGAGATCCTCTTCTTCTCTATCATGTCTCCAAAAATTAGATCTAAATCTGATTTGAAGAATCTTCAAAATAGCTTTCGAAGATCAGCAGTTGTCCTTTGCAGCAATGCAGCCTTCTAGCTTTCTGTCGCCTTTCTTTCGCCTAGGTTGCACCAACTGAGATCCCAAACTTCTTTGGACATGGAGAGGAGAGGGAGAAGATGAACTTGGCATTAAGGAGGAAGAGAGAGGTAGCCTTGGGGCATAGAGAATTATTCTTTTCTTTGAGTTGGGCGCGGGATCTTATTTATAGACTATGCGTGATCCAACTCCTCTTCATCCCAACCAATCACAACCCTTTGTGAAATTAGATCTAAATCTGATTGGTGAGAATAGAGTCCCTGGATTCCTCCTTAGAGGGCGCCTAAGACCAGTCAAACTGGATTCTTAGTAGGAACTCTGATTGGAATCCAAAAGGAAGATGTGGAGTCCTTGTCCAACAAGGGACTCCTAGGCGCCTCCTACTTGGGCTCACGCCACCCTTGGCGTGCGCCCTTCTCCTTGCCAGGTTCTGGCAGGGGGACAAGCCCCCACCAGCTCTCCAATAGGTGCATGACATGTGGTCACAAGTCAAAGGATCAATGGTCAACGTTTGACCAGTCAAAGGTAGACTTTTGACCAAAGTCAAAGGAACAAGAAATGGCAGGTGACCAAAAATGGCAGGTAATGTCTTACAAAATAAGACAACCCTATTCTGACTTGGACAACCTCCAGTCAGACCATATGAAGGCCTCTGATTGAGCACAAACTCCTTTGGCTCAGTCAGGATAACTTATTTATGATAGTAAAAGAAGAACGTTAGGTTCAATCGAGTGCTAGCACGATTTCCTTGAACCTAATTGAATCTCATTCAGATCAATTGAACTAGATCAGTTCAATTGATGATCACCAGATTCAAACCCTTGTTTGTGTGACCCAGTTAGGTTCAGTTCTGTATGGTAATGGGATATGTCATGATCTCTATCATAGACATCATCGAAACTCCTTTCGATGGATCAGAACTCTTCTGATTCGAACAGCTAGAATGATCGATCATCTAAATCATTCTAATTGCTCCCAAAATCCACCAGTGACACCTAGCAGTATATGGTGGCAACCCATCAGAGCTGAATGCGAACCTCTTGGTGCAGCTACCTGTGTGATTAAGTTCTTCTATCTTGAGCCCCGATCAGATTAGGGTTAAGGTGAACTCGTCAAACCCTAGTTCTCTGTCATATGATGTAATCATTCGATTCAAGTCCGATGTGAAAATCTAAATAGAAACTCTTTCTATTATTTCACTCTGCCATGGCCATGGGCTTTCTGGACTTGATTCTTCATGATCATCATAGGGCTACTCCTCTACCACCGAGGTAGATAGATTCCCATCTTGATGCAATCCAGTTCCTACAATGAACATGCTCATAGCCAACATACACCTCAGGGTTCCTGATATGGCTAGGAGACCGAGTTAATGGTGTAGTCAAACTATAACACCCTCAAGGTGAACTGCCGATGCATCTCAGGTCAAAGAACCAGACACACTACTGCAGCATCGAGTCAGTCATTGACGAGAAGGTAGACATCCTAATGACTACTCGAGGTGGTCACGCTCAGTGCCCTCATTCTCTAACGAGTACCTGTACTCTCGCTCCGGTGTCTCCACACCGTAGACTCAAGACTCATCTACTAAAGAGAAGCGATTCGTACACCAACCTTCCAGATCAATCACCATCTCTCGTGATGATCCTATGGTCGGGAGCTGTTTATGAGTTAATAATGATTATTCATGTCTTAAATTTTCAACTCTTGAAAATATGAATTATCATTACCATTAACTCAAAGGATGTATCACAGACACTAAATACACATGTGTGATAGAAAATAACCCATTTTATTAATTATAGTCAAAATTATAATTTTGCCCCTAGAAGTGTATTACAAGTGTCAGCCAATTCTGGCTTCTAGGGCACATATATCTAACAATCTCCCACTTGTCCTAAAGCCAATTGGCTACAAGTTCTAAGTCCCATCTTCTCAAGGTGGGCTTCGATCTTCTGTTGGCCCAATGGCTTTGTCAGTGGGTCTGCCACATTATCTGCGGAAGTTGACTCTCTTGACCTCAACGTAACCTTTCTCAAGGTAATCGCGGATGAGGATGATATCGCCGCTCAATGTGCTTGGATTTCTGGTGAGACCTCGGACTCCTTAGCAAGGGCTATGGCGCCATTGTTGTCGCAGTAACAGAGGAATGGCATCTGATGGCATTACTTCCAGATTTCTGCAGCAAACTTCTTGTACCAGAATGCTTCCTTTGCAGCCTCTGATGCAGCGATATATTCTGCTTCCATGGTGGAATCTGCTATCACCGTTTGCTTGGAACTCTTCTAGCTGACAGCACCACCATTGCACACAAACAGACTCCCAGATGTCGACTTTCGATCATCTATATCGGACATGAAATCCGAGTCTGTGTATCCCTGGACTTAGAGTTCTCCGATTACCAAAGACCAACATCATATCCTTAGTTCTTCTCAAGTACTTAAGGATACATTTCACAGAAGTCCAGTGTTCTTCACCTGGATTTGACTGATATCTGCTTGTGACACTCACAGCATGGGCTATATCAGGTCGTGTACATAGCATGGCATACATGAGGCTCCCTATTGCAGAAGCATAAGGAATCTTGCTCATGCGTTCTATTTTCTCAGGTGTGCTAGGGCACATCTTCTTGGAAAGATGAATACCATGTCTGAAGGGTATTAATCCCCTCTTAGAGTTTTCCATACTAAACCTCTTTAGTACTTCCTCTATGTACATCTTCTGTGAAAGTCCTAGCATCCTATTCGGTCTATCCCTATAGACCTTAATTCCTAGAATAAAGGATGCTTCACCTAGGTCTTTCATGGAGAATTCCTTGGACAACCACATCTTGACTGATGTCAACATGGGAAAATCATTCCCAATAAGGAGGATGTCATCCACGTACAATACGAGGAAGACAACAGCGCTCCCACTGACCCTTTTGAA
>QRFJ01000344.1:0-123079 GCA_006176705.1 Cocos nucifera | reverse complement strand
TTCTTATTCCCTGTCAAAAAGAAATGAAGTCAGATAATTTCTTGGAATAGTTATTACTTGTCCAGAGATATCATTGCAGTCCAGATTCAATCCTGGATGATTTTGGATAGGGTCTTTTTTGTAATCAAAAATTATGTAGGATTGAAAAGATGAGGGAATCTTTTGTAAATATGAAAGACTTATCTTCAAATCATAGGTAGAACATAAACTAATCATTCAAAAAGTTAATTTTATATTTTTATAAAATTTTTTGTCTAATCCTAGAATTTGTTTTAAAAGAAGGATTTTATTTTCTTCTTAAAGTGGTTTTAAATTTGTCTCAGGTATAATAAGCCCACTTCTAATTATTTTTCTAAACAAATATTGCATAGATCTCCAGTGTTTTTTGTTACAGAGATATATTATTGAAAAATGAGAATAAGGTCGAAAGTTTTGAATTATTTCATAATTCAATAATGTAAACCATTTAGAATAACATCATGCCCCTCTAATCTTTTTTACTATTTTTTGTCTACATGGGCCCCTCTAATCTTTTTTACTATTTTTTGTCTACATGGGGTCTGGTTTTTCAACCATTGGAGAAACTCTTCTAAGGTCTTATGATTGTTTATAAATCTTAATTTCTTCCTTCTTAATTTAATTTTGAACTTATATTTTCCAAGCTTAGAGTCTCTTGTTATAAGAGATCATTCATTTAAGTATTTTACTTCAATTGCTTTTCTTAGTTGGTTGAAGAGAGACTCTTCAGGATAGAAATTTAATATTACCTTTTCACCATTAATCTTTGCAATAATACCTTTGTTTGTAATAGTGAAAGGTTTTATTGAAGTTATAAAGGGGTTTCTGAATATAACTTCATGACTTGGGATTTTGACTAGAAAGAGGGATGTTTGGATGTAGGTGTTTCCTACACAAACATGAACATTAGATAATTATGTCTTACCCTAAGGTTTTCTCCATTTGCCATTCTAATATTTTGAGTTGTTTTCTCAAAATATTTTAAAGAAATTAAGTTTTTCTTAATACAGTCTACATCAACTCCAGAGACTATCAAAGCTTTGGTTTTAAAGTGATAGCCTCTAATTTTGAGTAAGATTTCATAGAACCATTTTTGAACTTCATACTTGTTATTAGATCCTAAGAAACCTTCATTATTATCAATTAATAGAGCTTTTTCTTTTGAATTCCTAATGACTTCTAGGATTGGGATATCAAAAGATTCATCAACATAAGAGTATCCTTTATTGCCATAGAATTCCTCCAAATTGATATTTATTAAGGTCACTCTATCCTTTTCAGAATGACATTGATTCATCAAAAGATAATATACAACTATCAAAGGCCCCCAACCTCTGGAGGGGAAGCAGCGGGGGAGCTCGGCACTCCAGAGATAACTGTGGGTTTTATGTCAACCCACTTCTTCATCTCATATGATGGTAGAGTTTCACCAATACCCGATCATCAATCTAAAACTCAGCTGCATGCCACTTTATGTCAACTTACTTCTTCATCCATTTGGTCACCTTCTACAAGGAGACTTGAACCAAACAGTATCCTCCTTCACATCCCTCATGAACCTATAAGCAGTCGGGCTACGTCCCATGTACTCCACTGCGATACTTTTTGGAGTGTCTGATTGTTGCCCTGTTATCACCTCAAATGGTGATTTTCCAGTCGACTCTGATCACTGTAAGTCATAGCTAAATTAGGCTTGATCCTGAAGGAGAAATCCTGATTTTCCAAATCAGGTTCGTTCAGATCTGATCGGATCAAGAGAGATATTTTAAAAATTTCTCTCAAGCATCCATATCAGATCTGAGATCTTTCAGATCTAATTTTATAGATCTAATAAATAAAAATAAATTAAATTAAATCTAATTTAATTTATATCTTGATGTGGGTAATCCAATTATCCTTTGATGATCCTGCTGATTATCTGATGTTTTGGATCTAGCCATGCAAGCGTCTGGCCTCTACCGATATTCACTCAGGCTAGATCTGGAGATCTTCTCCTTCTTTATCATCTATCCAAAAATTAGATCTGGATCTGATTTGGAGGATCTTCAAACTCCTTCTGAAGATCAGCAGTCATCTCTGCAGTAGTGCTGCCTTCTTCCTTTTTCGTCAACCTTTTCTTGCTTGGATTGCACCAAACTGAAGTCCAACGTCCCTTGGGCATGAGAGGAGAGAGAGGATCAAAAGATGGCATGGAGGAGGGAGAGGGGCATCCTTAGGGCATGGGCTAGGAGAAACTTTATGAAAGTTGGGTGCAGACAGGGTTTATTTATAGACCCTACTGCGCCATGCAGTGCCACATCATCCCGGCTAATCACGTTGCTTCATGCAATCAGATCTAAATCTGATTGGTGGGATGACATCACTTGATCCAATCAGATAAGAGCCCCATAAATTTATCCTTAGATGGTACCAAAGACTGATCAAAGTCTATAGGTAAGGGTCACCTAAGTAGAATCCAAGAAGCAACCTAGAGTCCCATCTGTATGGGACTCCAGGCATCCCTATCCATGGGCGCACGCCATCCTAGGCATGCACCCCCTCCTTTTCAAATTTTAGTAAGGGGACAAGCCCCTATCTGCTCTCCAATAAGTGCATGACACATGGGCAGATGTCCAAGGGTCAAAGGTCAATGTTTGACCAAAGTCAAAGGACAAGAATTAGCAGGTGATGAAAAATGGTAGGTGTTGTCTCAAATTTATCTCATAAATTAAGACAACCCTTTTCTGACCTGGACAAGCTCCAGTCAGACCAAGTAAAGGTACCTGAGTGAGCACAAACTCATTTGGCTCAGTCGAGACAACTTTTAATGATAAAAAAGGAGAACGTTAGGTTCAATCGTGTGCTAGCACGATTTTCTTGAACCTAATTGAATCTAATTCAAATCAATTGAACTGGATTAGTCCAATTGATGATATCCAGATCCAAATTCTTGTTTGTGTGATCCAGTTAGGTTCAGTTCTGTATGGTAATGGGATATATCATGATCTCCATCATCGACATCATCGAAACTCCTTTTGATGGATCAGAACTCTTCTGATTCAGACAACTAGAATGATCGATCATCTAAATCATTCTAATTGCTCCCAAAATCCACCAGTGACACCTAGCAGTATATGGTGGCAACCCATCAGAGCTGAAAATGCGAACCTCTTGGTGCAGCTACCTGTGTGATTAAGTTCTTCTATCTTGAGCCCCGATCAGATTAGGGTTAAGGTGAACTCGTCAAACCCTAGTTTCTGTCATATGATGTAATCATTCGATTCAAGTCCAATGTGAAAATCTAAATAGAAACTCTTTCTATTATTTCACTCTGCCATGGCCATGGGCTTCTGGACTTGATTCTCATGATCATCATAGGGCTGCTCCTCTACCACCGAGGTAGATAGATTCCATCTTGATGCAATCCAGTTCCTACAATGAACATGCTATAGCCAACATACACCTCAGGTTCCATATGGCTAGGAGACCGAGTAATGGTGTAGTCAAACTATAACACCCTCAAGGTGAACTGCCGATGCACCTCAGGTCAAAGAACCAGACACACCACTGCAGCATCGAGTCAGTCATTCGACGAGAAGGTAGACTTCCTAATGACTACTCGAGGTGGTCACGCTCAGTGCCCTCGTTCTCTAACGAGTACCTGTACTCTCGCTCCGGTGTCTCCTACACCATAGACTCAAGACTCATCTACTAAAGAGAAGCGATTGTACACCAACCTTCCGGATCAATCACCATCCTCATGATGATCCTATGGTCAGGAGCATTTTATGAGTTAATAATGATTATTCATGTCTTAAATTTTCAACTCTTGAAAATATGAATTATCATTACCATTAACTCAAAGGATGTATCACAGACACTAAATACACATATGTGATAGAAAATAACCCATTTTATTGATTTATAGTCAAAATTATAATTTTGCCCCTAGAAGTGTATTACAAGTGTCAGCCAATTCTGGCTTCTAGGGCATATATATCTAACAATCTCCCACTTGTCCTAAAGCCAATTGGCTATAAATCTAAGTCCCATCTTCTCAAGGTGGGCTTCGATCTTCTGCTGGCCCAACGGCTTTGTAAGTGGGTCTGCCACATTATCTGTGGAGTTCGACTCTCTTGACCTCGACGTAACCCTTCTCGAGGTAATCGCGGATGAGGTGGTATCGCCGCTCAATGTGCTTGGATTTTTGGTGAGACCTCTTGGCTCCTTAGCAAGGGCTATGGCGCCATTGTTGTCGCAGTATAGAGGAATGGCATCTGATGGCATTACTCCAATTTCTGCAGCAAACTTCTTGTACCAGAATGCTTCCTTTGCAGCCTTCTGATGCAGCGATATATTCTGCTTCCATGGTGGAATCTGCTATCACAGTTTGCTTGGAACTCTTCCAGCTGACAGCTCCACCATTGCACACAAACAGACTCCCAGATGTCGACTTTCGATCATCTATATCGGACATGAAATCCGAGTCTGTGTATCCCTGGACTTGGAGTTCTCCATTACCAAAGACCAACATCATATCCTTAGTTCTTCTCAAGTACTTAAGGATACATTTCACAGAAGTCCAGTGTTCTTCACCTGGATTTGACTGATATCTGCTTGTGACACTCACAGCATGGGCTATATCAGGTCGTGTACATAGCATGGCATACATGAGGCTCCCTATTGCAGAAGCATAAGGGATCTTGCTCATGCGTTCTATTTCCTCAGGTGTGCTAGGGCACATCTTCTTGGAAAGATGAATACCATGTCTGAAGGGTATTAATCCCCTCTTAGAGTTTTCCATACTAAACCTCTTTAGTACTTCCTCTATGTACATCTTCTGTGAAAGTCCTAGCATCCTATTCGGTCTATCCTCTATAGACCTTAATTCCTAGAATAAAGGATGCTTCACCTAGGTCTTTCATGGAGAATTCCTTGGACAACCATATTTTGACTGATGGTCAACATGGGAATATCATTCCCAATAAGGAGGATGTCATCCACGTACAATACGAGGAAGACAACAGCGCTCCCACTGATCTTTTTGAAGACACATGGTTCCTCTTCATTTTTGATGAAACCAAATATTTTGATCACATCATTGAAATGAGTGTTCCAGCTCCGAGATGCTTGCTTAAGTCCATATATGGACCTTTGCAGCTTGCAATACCTTGTGATCAGTATCACTGGATGTGAAACCTAGCGGCTGTTCCATATAGATATCTTCCTCAAGATATCCATTTAAGAATGCCGTTTTCACATCCATTTGCCATATTTCATAATCGAAATAGGCTGCAACAGCAAGCAATGTGCGGATGGATTTTAGCATAGCTACTGATGAAAAGGTATCCTGATAGTCAATGCCTTCGCGTTGACTATAACCTTTTGCCACTAAGTCTAGCCTTTGAATGTCTCCACATTTCCATCTGCACCAATCTTTCTCTTGAAGATCCATTTACATCCAATAGGTACTATACCTTCTGGTGGATCTACCAAGGTCCAGACTTGGTTTGAGTGCATCGAGTCAATTTCTGACTTCATTGCCTCTAACCATTTCTCGGAGTCGATATCTGATATCGCCTCGTTATAGGTTTTGGGATCATCACCATGAACCCCATTACCTATGAGGAACATTTCTTCTACTTCCTCTGAAATAGTACCTAAGTACCTCTCAGGGGGATGGAAAACTCTTTTTTGATCTACGAGGTGGAGGAGGTAGTGAATGGATTGGCTTAACCTGATTTGGTTCCATTTGGTCCTTAGCTCGTTGCTCTTGTGAGACTTTCTCATCGAGCTTGATCTGCTTTCCAATGCCGCTATCTTGAATAAACTATTTTTCAAGAAAGATGGCATGTCGACTCACAATCACATTGTGATCTTCTGGAATGTAGAAATAATATCCTAATGACTCTTTAGGATATCCTATGAATCGAGCTCTAAAGGACCTAAAGTCTAACTTGTCCGCTTGTTGTCTTTTGACATGAGCCGGACAACCCCAAATTCTGAGATGACTCAGACTTGGTTTCTTACCATGCCATATCTCATACGGTGTGGTAGGAATGATTTTAGAAGGAAAACCCTATTCAGTAAGTATATTGCAGTTAACAAACAGTATCCCCAAAGAAAATCAGGAAGGTCTGTGAAGCTCATCATGGATCGGACCATATCTAATAGGATCCGATTCTCTCCATTCTGAAATCCCATTGAGTTGAGGTGTTCCAGGTGGAGTCCATTGAGAGACTATGCCATTTTTCTTGAGATAGTCCAAAAATTTTTGACTAAGGTATTCACCTCCTCGATCTGATCGAAGAACCTTAATGGATTTTTCTGTTTGCTTTTCTACTTCATGTCTGAATTCTTTGAACTTTTCAAAAGCTTCAGACTTGTGTCTCATAAGATACACATACCCATACCTAGATAAATCATCGGTAAAGGTTATGAAGTAGATAAAGTTGCCTCTAGTCGGCACATCAAATGGGCCGCACACATCAGTATGTACTAGGCAAGAAGATCCTGTGGCCCTTTCCCCATGTCCTACAAAAGGGAGCTTAGTCATTTTGCCATGAAGACAAGATTCACAAATTGGATATGACTCGAAAGTCAATGGACTCAATAGCCCAATTTTTTTCTAATTTGTTAATCCTATCTTCTGCTATATGACCTAGTCTTAGGTGCCATAGATACCTATCATTTGGACTATCCCTAGGTCGTTTCATGGCATTCACATTTTGCTCGATATTAAAAATAGATACATCAATATGTAACTGATAAAGACCGTTAATAAGGAAACCACTTGCAATTTTATTTCTTTCATAAAGAATGTTACAATGGTCCTTAAGAAAACTAATTACATAGCCTTCTAATGCAAGGCAAGAAACAGAAATCAAATTCCTACTTGCTGTAGACATGTAATAATAGTCTTTTAACACTAAGTCTAAACCAGATGATAGTCGAAGAGGGTATGTTCCCATGGCCATGGTAGTAACTCTTGCTCTATTTTTGACGTGCAGGATCATCTCACCATCCCTCAGCCTTCTGCTATCCTCAAGATCCTGCATAGAAGAGCACAAGTGAGCACTAGAATCAGAGTCAAGCATCCAACTAGATGCAGAAGAAATCATAAGGTTAGACTCAATAACGAGCATACATCCAAAAAGATCTGCCTCCTTCTTTAGGATGGCTAGGTAAGTAGGACAGTTTCGCTTCCAGTGGTTGTTATTATTGCAATGGAAATACTTTTCTTTGTCAGTGGACTTATTCTTCAGCTCTGCCTTTTTCTTCTTTCCTTCTTCCACCTTCTACTTTTTCACAGACTTCTTCTTCTTTCCAAAAGACTTTCTCTTGAAAGAAGTTCATTCCATAGCAAGCACTGAGCCTTTAGAACTTTTCATAGAAAGCTCAGCGGTAACCAGCATGTTCATAAGTTCATGAACTGCCCATACACATCAGTCAAAGATTGCAAAATTATATCATTCTGCAGATCCAAGTCCAACCTCACTCCAAGCTTCTCAAGCTCTTTCAAATTCTTGATCATCATCAAATAATGATCTTGGACTGACTACCCATCACACATCTTAGTCTTAAAAGGGTCATTTAGTGACTTGATACTTGGTTGCGTGACTCTGTTCACCAAACATCTCTTGTAGGTGAGCCAACATTTGGCGAGCAGTCCTGATATCTTCATGTTGGCACTGAAGTTCATCAGATATCGAGCCCAATATGTAATATCTGACCTTGTTATCTTCATTCGTCCACTTATCCAGAGACGCTCTCTGTTCGATGGATGGATGGGCTAGTAAGGTGGGAGGATCCTGATCCAATTCATGAGTTAACTTTTCGAAACTTAAAATGATTTTGAAGTTTCAAAGCCAATCCTTATAATTTGGTCCAATCAGTCTATGGGTGTCTAGGATTCGTGCTAATGGGTTGGATGCAGATATTTTTCTACAGAGAGTCAAAGTTTCTAGTTAGATATTGTAATTAAGACTTAATCAATTTATTTAAAAATTTTATTTTTAAATAAATTAGCTTCCACTATTTTCTTGGATTCCTACACTTCCTCTATAGAGATGTGAAAATCTCCATGATTAATGATTTCTAGTGGGTGGTGCAGTCCCACCAACTGACTCATCACCTCACCTAACAGTTATTGATGATGGGTTAGCCAATGAGTGAACAACTCTTGTTCAATAATTCTCCAATCATGGTGCACCCAAACTTGATCTCTAATTCATGAATCTCACCATGCCCAAAATATTGATCCACTCCTTAGTTAAGTCAGACCCACCATTTGCACAGATTGGATTTTTAATTGAGTCTCTCACCATATCCAGAATATTGAGCCCAATCCATCCTATAGTCCGTAGCATCTAATGCCTAATAGACATGGTTGCATCTTCTCGGTGTAACTGAGCCACTGTAACTAGCTGAGAACAATCAATCCCGAAAAGAGCCCACACATCTACAATGGTGGAAGATCTTAGACTTAATCTTTTCTTAGGAAGATTTGATTTAGGTCTTATTAAACTAGACTTGACATAGTCATAACCATTATGACTAACCTAGTGGCATGGGTTAGCTTGGATTATTAACCAGCTCAGATTAGAACTGAGCCAACAAACATGACCAGGTAAGTGAGATCGGTGGAAGGGATATGCCATTAACTCGATAAGAATGCATTCGAGTCGAGTAGCTCCCAATTAAAAATCAGTCGGTCGTATCTGCCAGACTTACCTTAGACTCCAAATTATAGAGCTAGAACCAATTGGGTTAGCCTATAATCTAGACTCTAACCACTAAGCCTAATTAGGTATTAGCTTGATCAATCACTCATGTGACTCGATCTTGATCCAGACTTAATCGTATTAGGCTGGTCAATTTCAGCACTATTGATCCCATCTAACCAACTCTTAATTCGGTTTGATCAACTGCTTAGACCTAATTGAGCTACCCAAGCTTGAATCCAATATTATGAATATGTCTTAGATCTAAAATTCTTAATTTTAGATCTAATTAATATTTCATAATCTTAATTCTTAATTAAGTTTAGGGTTCACAAATAAAATATGTAAATAAAATTCTAGAATTTCAGGATCTAGGGTTTTGTAGAAAGTAAGTTTTTGATTTTTAATTAAGGATGAATGCGCAGCACCCCTACACATCATAAGAATACCCCATCGAATAAAAGGAGAGGGCATTTAAATCCTACTTTGTTCTTATGATCGGATGGCCAAGGGGAACGTCTTAATCAGAAATATAAATCTACAAAACTAGTTAGATCTACATCATATATCTCATATATAAAATTTGATCTAAATTAATACATATTTTATATACATCTCATATATCATGCATGCATATTTTTTAGATCTAAATTATCTCATAATTATCTAAAAAATTAGATTTAAATTGATCATATCAAAATAAATTCTAATCTAGACAACTATGTAGAACTATTCTACAACTAGTCTAGACATGCAATCATCATATCTCATATGATCTAAAAATTAAATAATTTTATTTTCTATTTTTTAGATCTTATTATAATATTTATAACCATTAAAAAATAAAAAATAAATAGATCTAAAATTATAATTTAATCAAAATAAATCATGATCATGCAAAACTATGTATAGAACTATTCTATTTTACAACTAGTCATGCATATTATAGAACTTAGATCTATATTATTTAATTTTAAATTTTTTAATTTTAGATCTAATCATATCTCATATGATATCTAAAATTATCAATTATTAGATCAAAATAAATTAAAAATTAGATTTAAATAATTTTTATTGAACCTGGCCATGATACCAGTTGAAGGAAAATTTCTGATTTTTTGGATCAGGTTCGTTCAGATCTGATCGGATCAAGAGAGATATTTCAAAAAATTTTCTCAAGCATCCATATCAAATCTAAGATATTTTAGATCTAATTTTATAGATCTAATAAATAAAAATAAATTAAATTAAATCTAATTTAATTTATATCTTGATGTGGGCAATCCGATTATCCTTTGATGATCCTATTGATTGCGTGAGGTTCTGGATCTAGCCACGCAAGCGCTTGGCCTCTACCAGTATCCACTCAGGCTAGATCTAGAGATCTTATCCTTTTTTATCATCTTTTCAAATATTAGATCTGGATTTGATTTGAAGGATCTTCAAAACTCCTTCTGAAGATCAGCAGTCGTCTCTGCAGCAGTGCTGCCTCCTTCTAAAGATCTCGTCAGCCTTTTCTTGCTTGGATCGCACCAAACTAAAGTCCAACTTTCCTTGGGTGTGAGAGGAGAGAGAGGATTAAAAGATGGCATGGAGGAGAGAGAGGGGCAGCCTTGAGGCATGGGCTAAGAGAAACTCTATGAAAGTTGGGCGCAGACAGGGTTTATTTATAGACCCTACTGTGCCATGCAGTGCCACATCATCCCGGCCAATTGTATTACTTCGTGCAATCAGATCTAAATCTGATTGGTGGGATGACATCACCTAATCCAATCAGATAAGAGCTCCATAAATTCTTCCTTAGATGGTGCCTAAGACTGATCAAAGTCTATAGGTAAGGGTCACCTAAGTAGAATCCAAGAAGCAACCTGGAGTCCCATTCGTATGGGACTCCAGGCATCCCTATCCATGGGCGCACACCATCCTAGGCATGTGCCCCCTCCTTTCCAAATTTTAGTAAGGAGACAAGCTCCTATCTGCTCTTCAATAAGTGCATGACATATGGGCAGATGTCCAAGGGTCAAAGGTCAACGTTTGACCAAAGTCAAAGGATAAGAATTAGCAGGTGACGAAAAATGGCAGATGTTGTCTCAAATTTATCTCATAAATTAAGACAACCATTTTCTAACCTGGACAAGCTCCAGTGAGACCAAATAAAGGTACCTGAGTGAGCACAAATACATTTGGCTCAGTCGAGATAACTTTTAATGATAATAAAAGGAGAACGTTAGGTTTAATCGTGTGCTAGCATGATTTTCTTGAACCTAATTGAATCTAATTCAAATCAATTGAACTAGGTTAGTCCAATTGATGATATCCAAATCCAAACCCTTGTTTATGTGATCTAGTTAGGTTCAGTTCTGTATGGTAATGGAGATATGTCATGATCCCATCATCGACATCATCGAAACTCCTTTCGATGGATCAGAACTCTTCTGATTTAGACAATTGGAATGATCGATCATTTAAATCATTCTAATTGCTCCCAAAATCCACCAATGACACCTAGCAGTATATGGTGGCAAACCATCAAAACTGAAAATGAACCTCTTGGTGCAGCTACTTATGTGATTAAGTTCTTTTATCTTAAGCTCCGATCAGATTAGGGTTAAGGTGAACTCGTCAAACCCTAATTTCTATCATATGATTTAATCATTTGATTCAAGTCCTATGTGAAAACCTTAATAGAAACTCTTTCTATTATTTCACTCTCTACCATGGCCATGGGCTTATGAACTTGATTCTCATGATCATCATAGGGCTGCTCCTCTTCTATCGAGGTAGATAGATTTTCTCTTGGTGTAATCCAATTCCTACAATGAACATGCTATAGCCAACATACACCTTAGGATTTTAAATGGCAAGGAGACCGAGTCATGGTGTAGTCAAACTATAATACCCTTAAGGTGACTACTAATGCGCCTTAGGTCAAAGAACCAGACACAGCACTGCAGCTTCGAGTCAGTCATCGACGAGAAGATAGGCTTCCTTATGACTACTCGACGTGGTCACGCTCAGTGCCCTCATTCTCTAATGAGTATCTGTACTCTCACTCTAATGTCTCTACACCATAGACTCAAGACTCATCTCCTATAAAAAAGTGATTGTACACTAACCTTCCAAATCAATCACCATCCTCATGATGATCCTACGGACAGGAGCATTTTATGAGTTAATAAATGAAAATTCATGTCTTAAATTTTCAATTCTTGAAAATATGAATTATCATTATCATTAACTCAAGGGATGTATCACAGACACTAAATATACATTTATCATAGAAAATAACTCATTTTATTATTTATAGTAAAAATATAATTTTGCCCCTAGAAGTGTATTATAAGTGTCAGCCAATTCTGGCTTCTAGGGCACACATATCTAATAAGTCCAAGAGTCTCACCCAATCCCATTGGTTGGCATTCACATAGTGCCTCAAATACATCTTCAGTAATGCATTTCTTCATTCTGTTTGGCCATCGTCTGAGGGTGGAAAGCCATGGACATCTTTAGCTCTGTTTCGAGTATCCAAAATAACTCAGTCTAGAATCTTCCCATGAAGCAATCATTATGATCAGAAATAATGCACCATAGTATCTTCCAATATTTCACCACATATATGAAGAACAACCATGCCACATCGTCCACATGGTAAGTAGTAGGTGTTAGAATGAAGTCTCCGTACTTCAAGAAGCGATCCACCACTACCATGATGGAGCTATACCCTTCCACTGAAGGTAACCAGATGATGAAGTCCATGGAGACACTCTTCCATGGACACTCTGGTGTAGGCAATGGCTCCAACAACCCCACAGGCTGATGATGTTCAACCTTATCTTTTTGGCATACTAGACAAGTGCAAACATACCCCTCAATATCATCCTACATCTTTGGCCAATAGTAGCTATGTTCTATGAGAGCTTGGGTCCGATTCATCCCCTAATGTCCTACCCACATAGAATCATGGTGCTCTTGCAGCACCTCATGCCTCAGCCCTCCGCTTGAAGGCATATAGACATGCCACCCTAGTGTTAAAATCAGCCTACCTTCGATCCAAAAATGGCATGCCTTGCCATCCTCGATGAGTTCACCCATGGATGTGGCCCATGGATCCTTCTCCATCTCGATCTTGAAGCTCTCCATTAGTTACTTGTTGGTCGGAAGTGGAAGAAACTACAGCCAACTATACCTTTCTACTTAAGGCATCAGGAACCGAATTGGTTTGGCCTAGCTTATACTCGATGTGGAAATCAAATTCAGCGAGAAATTGCTACCATGTTGCTTGCTTTAGGGAGAGCTCTGGCTGGGTTTGGAAGTAGCTTGTGGCCATGTTGTCCATGCGCACCACAAACTTGGATCCGAGGAGGTAATGGCACCAGGTTCTAAGGCAATGTACAACCACTGTCATCTCCTTCTCATGAACCTATACCTAGGCTTGGAGTCATTCAACTTTTGACTCTCGTAGCACCCCTCCAATGGTAAAATTTGATGCATTGGTGTGAACTTCGAAAGAAACTGAGAAGTTTGGTAGCACAAGGATCAGCTCCTCTATGACCACCTATTTGAGATGATCGAACACCTCCTGACATTGATTCGACCATCGCCATGGCTGACCCTTCTTCAACGAATCTATCAATAGGGTGCATAACTTTGAATATCCAGTGATGAACCTCCTGTAATTATTTGCGAAACTAAGAAAAGAGTGTAAGTGTGTAACACATGTAGGTACCTCCCACTCGGCTATGACTGAAATCTTTGAGGGATCCATCATGAGCTTTTCATCCCCAATGATGTGCTAGAGGAATGGAACCCTTCGCTACACAAACACGCACTTGTTCGTCTTCACAAAGAGCTGGTGTTGCCATAGGGTGGAGAAGACTTGCCTCAAGTGCACCACATGCTCGTCTAATGTCCGACTGTACAAAATAATATCATCTCAATATACTATCACAAATTTATTGATAAAGTCATGGAGTACACGTTGCATCAAAGCACAAAAGGTTGCTGGAGCATTGGTGAGGCTGAAAGGCATGACAAGGTACTCGAAGCTCCCATACCTTGTCACACATGCAATCTTCTCGATGTCCTCCTCTACCATGCAAACTTAATAGTACCCATTGCGAAGATCCAACTTGGAAAACCACCATGCCTTACCATGTTGATTGAACAAGTCATCGATTCATGGAATGGGATACTTGTTCTTCACCATAAGTTTGTTGAGGGCCCTGTAGTTGATGCAGAGTCTCAACAAACGATTGTGCTTCTTCTGAAAAAGTACCGATGCTCCATATAGACTCTTCGAAGGTCAAATGAACCCACTGTCCGCCAACTTCGATAGCTATCTCCTCAGCTCTTGGAGTTCAGATGGGGCCATCCTATATGGTGTTTAAGCTGGTGGACATTCTTCCTACACCAAATCAATCCAGTGATTGATTTCTCTTCTTGGCGGCAATTGCTTCGATAATTTTGGGGGCATCACATCCCCGAATTCAGTGAGAACACCCTCAATGGGTGCTGAAATCTCCTCTCCTTCCTGCAGGTCTTCCTCTTGAATGAATGCAATGTATATTGGAAGTCTCCTTCTCAGCCCCTTAACAAGTTGCATTGCCAATTGGACTCACTGTAGAGTCCCTCTAACTAGCTTCTCTTGAACCATGCAAGGTTCGCTCGAATTCAGAACCACCACCATATTTGAATCTACCTTTACCATGGCATGAAGCTAGGTTAGCAAAGACATACCGATGATCACCTTATGGTCATCGATAAGGGCGACTACCCCTACCACCCATTCGATCTATGCACCAAATTGGATCTCAACATCCTTCGCTATTCCACTTGTAGCTACCTTTATGGAGTTGATCACCTTGAACGTGTGCTCATCATGTTCAATTTTTAGGTAGAGCTTCTTCACCATTGCTAAGTCCACGAAGAAGTTAGTGGCACCCATATCATTGTGTGCCTAGAAGGTGTGACCATTGACATTGACAAGTGCATAGAATAGGCCTCGTGGCCCCTTGGCCTTCAGGGCATTGAGACTGAGTGAATCCATCCTTTGGTCGGTCTCTTACTACTCCACTGTCATAGATGCGATCTTGCCCCTCAATGGACAATCCTTTACCTTATGCAGTCTATTGCAAATGTAGCATGAGATAGTGTTAGGACCTTGCCGCCCCTTTGGCCTTCGCTTGGAAAGCCCCTCCACTTGAGGAGCCCGGATTCAAGCCTTTTCCACCTCCCTTGTGACCTGATTTCGCTCCCCCACCTTTGCCTTGTTTGGATGCCTGGGCTTTGGGAGCTGTGGGTTGAGTCTTGAACTTGATGAGAGTCTCCGCTTGAGCTATCACCTCGTTCAAACTCTTGACTCCTCTTTGCTGCAACTCCATCTTGGCCCATAGTTTGAGCCCATCAAGGAAGGTGAAGAGAGAGTCCACCTGGCTGAGGTCTGGTACCTCCAACAATAATTTGTTGAACTCTCGCACATACTCATGCACATCATCCTTCTTCGTGACCTGCTATAGTTGTGCTCAAGCATCATCTTTAGCAAACTCAAAGAAGAATTGCTTTCAAAGTTTAGTTTAGAACTATGCCCAAGTGGTGATTAGAAGAACCCCTCGCTTCTCATCGTTAGCCCAACATCGCCACCAAAACATCGCCACATCCCTCAAGAACATGGCCGTCGTGCTCACCTTCATAGCTTCACCCCTTATGCTGAAGATCTGCAGGTATTGTTCCACAACAAAAAGAAAGTTATCTACCTCCTTTGCGGACCACTACCCACAAAACTCCTATGGCTTGGGAACATAAAACTTGTGTAGGGGATGCGTAACCTCACTTGTAACCTCCATTGTCGCATTAGAAGAGGACACGCCCATGGTGGTTTTTTCCTTTGAAGAGCTATGACACTGTGTTCTATTATTGTTGGGCGTGGCCTAAGTCATAGAGACTAGGTTCCCATGCTAGGGAGGCTGATCGGTTCTCTTCTATCCTATGAAGAGCTGACCAAGCCGTACGTTATTGGAATTTACTCTGAGAACCCTTTGTACATGATAGTTGATATTAGAGAGATACCAGAAATGAAGAAGATGACCTCTACATTAGCATCCATATTGGGAACGAGCGATTCATCATCCTCGACCTTGGATCCCAATCCTACCTTAGGAGGAGGCACGGTGATGGATAGAGCGCATCCAATTGATGATTCCCTGCAAGGGCTATGGATTGCATCTCTGATTATCTCCATTGACAATTGACTATGAAAGTGCGAGACCCAAATAGCTGAGGTTGAAAGGCGAGTAGAGGACCTTGAGGGTAAGGATGCAACCCGTCAAGGTGAGATCGCTGCTTAGCTGATTCAAATTTCCTTCGATATGGAGTGATGCTACGAGGAAGTGCTACACCATAACAAGGAGTTGGAGACCATGGTGAAAGCTCTCCAAATACAGGTGGTCGACCTTTCAAAGGAAAAAACTACCACGGGCGTGTCCTCTTCTACCTCGATAATGGAGGTCACAAGTGAGGCTATGCGTCCCTTGCACAAGCTTGATGTTCCCAAGCCGCAGAAGTTCTACGGGCAGTGGTCCACAAAGAAGGTAGATAACTTTCTTTTTACCGTGGAACAATACCTACAGGTTATCAGTGTAAGGGGTGAAGCCATGAAGGTGAGCACGGCGGCCATGTTCTTGAGGGATGTGGTGATGCTTTGGTGGCGACGTCGGGTGGATGATGTGAAGCGAGGGGCTATTCCAATCGCCACTTTGACACAGTTCCAAACTAAACTTCGGAAGCAATTCTTCCTCGACTTCACTAAGGATGATGCTCGAGCATGACTACGGCGACCCACGCAAAAGGGAGATGTGCGTGAGTATGTGTGAGAGTTTAGCAAATTATTATTGGAGGTACCAGACCTCAGCCAGGAGGACTCTCTCTTCACCTTCCTTGACAGACTCAAATCATGGGCCAAGATGGAGTTGTAGCGAAGAGGAGTTAAGAGTTTGAATGAGGCAATAGCTCAAGTGGAGGCTCTCATCGAGTTCAAGACTCAACCCACAGCTCCCAAAGCCCAGGCATCCAAACAGGGCAAAGGTGGAGGAGCAAAATCAGGTCACAAGGGAGGTGGAAAAGGCTCGAATCCAGGCTCCTCAAGTGGAGGTGCTTCTCAAGCGAAGGACAAAGGGGTGGTGCAAAGTACCAGCACTATCTCATGCTACATTTGCAATAGACCATATAAGGTGAAGGATTGTCCATTGAGGGGCAAGATCACATCTATGATGGTGGAGGAGCAGTAAGAGACCAACCAAAGGATGGGTTCACTCAATCTCACCGCCCTGAAGGCTAAGGGGCCACGAGGCCTACTCTACACACCTGTCAATATCAATGGTCACACCTTTCAGGCACTCATTGATACGAGTGCCATTAACTTCTTCATGCACTTAGCAACAATAAAGAAGCTCAACCTGAAGATTGAACATGATGAGCACACGTTCAAGGTGGTCAACTTCATAGAGGTAGCTACAAGCAGAACAGCCAAGGATGTTAAGATCCAATTTGGTACATGGATCGGACGGATGATAGTGGTGGTCGCCCTATCGATGACTATGAGGTGGTCATCGGTATGTCTTTGCTAACTCAGCTACATGCCATGGTAAAGGTGGATTCAGATGTGGTGGTGGTTCTGAATTTGAGTGGACCTTACGTGGTTCAAGGGAAGCGAGTTAGAGGGACTCCACAGCGAGTCCTATTGGCAATGTAGCTTGCTAAGGGGCTGAGAAGGGGACTTCCAACATACATTGCACCCATTCAAGAGGAAGACCTGCTGGAGGGAGAAGAGATCCTAGCACCCATCGAGGGTGTTCTCACTAAATTTGGGGAAGTGATGCCCCCCGAATTACCCAAGCGATTGCCGCCAAGAAGAGAAATTGATCACTGGATTGATTTGGTGTAGGGAGCACATCCACCAACTCAAACACCATATAGGATAGCCCCACCTAAACTCCAGGAGCTGAGGAGATAGATAACAGAGTTGGTGGATAGTGGGTTCATCGGACCTTTGAAGAATCCATATGGAGCACTGATACTTTTTTAGAAGAAGCATGATGGTTCGTTGAGACTCTACATCGACTATAGGGCCCTCAACAAACTCACAATAAAGAACAAGTACCCCATTCCATGAATTGATGATTTATTCGATCAACTTGGTAAGGCATGGTGGTTTTCCTAGTTGGATCTTCGCAGCGGGTACTATCAAGTTTGCATGGTGGAGGAGGACATCAAGAAGACTGCATGTGTGACAAGGTATGGGAGCTTCGAGTACCTTGTAATGCCTTTCGGCCTAACCAATGCTCCAGCAACCTTCTGTGCTTTGATGCAATATGTACTCCATGACTTTATCGATAAATTCATGGTAGTATACTTGCATGATATTATTGTCTACAGTCGAACATTGAACGAGCATGTGGCATACTTGCGGCAAGTCTTCTCCACCCTACGGCAACACTAGCTCTTTGTGAAGAAGGAGAAGTGCATGTTTGCACAATGGAGGGTGTCGTTCCTCGGGCACATCATTGGGGTGGAAAGCTCATGATGGATCCCTCCAAGATTTTAGTCATAGCCAAGTGGGAGGTACCTATATATGTTACACACTTACGCTCTTTTCTTGGTTTGGCAAATTATTATAAGAGATTCATCATGGGATATTCAAAGTTATGCACCCCATTGATGAATTTGTTGAAGAAGGGTCGACCATGGTGGTGGTCGGATCAATGTCAAGAGGCGTTCGATCATCTCAAGCAGGCAGTCATAGAGGACCTAGTCCTCATGCTATCGAACTTCTCAATTCCTTTCAAAGTTCTTACTGATGCATCAGATTTTGTCATTGGAGGGGTGCTCATGTAGAAAAGACACCCAGTGGCCTACTAGAGTCGAAAGTTGAACGACACCGAGTGCAGGTATATGATTCATGAGAAAGAGATTACAGCGGTTGTGCATTGCCTTAGAGCCTGACACCATTACCTCCTCGAATCCAAGTTTGTGGTGCACACGGACAATGTGGGCGTAAGCTACTTCCAAACCCAGCCAAAGCTCACCCCAAGCAAGCGAGATGACAGCAATTTATTGCTAAATTCAATTTCCACATCGAGTATAAGCCAGGTCGAACCAATTCAATTTCTGATGTCTTAAGTAGAAAGGCACAGTTGGCTGCGGTTTCTTCCACTTTCGGACTAGCAAGTGACTTAATGGAGCGGGTCAAGACCAAGATGGAGAAGGATCCATGGGCCACATCTATGGGTGAACTCATCAAGGATGGCAAGGTGTGCTGTTTCTAAACCGAAGGTGGACTGATTTTGATATGGGGATGGTGTGTCTATATGCCTTCAGGCGGAGGGCTGAGGCATGAGGTGCTCCAAGAGCATCATGATTCTATGTGGGCAAGACATCAGGGGGTGCATCAGACCCAAGCTCTCATAGAACATAGCTACTATTGGCCAAATATGCGAGATGACATTGAGGGGTATGTTCGCAGTTGTTTAGTATGCCAACAAGACAAGGTTGAACATCAGCGGCCCATGGGGTTGTTGGAGCCATTGCCTACACCAGAGCATCCATGGGAGAGCATTTCCATGGACTTCATCATTGGATTACCTCCAGTGGAAGGGTATAGCTCCATCATGGTAGTGGTGGATCGCTTCTCGAAGTATGAAGTCTTCATTCCAGCACCTATTACTTGCCATGCGGAGGACATGGCGCGATTATGTTAGATATATGTGCCCTAGAAGTCAGAATTGACTGACACTTGTAATACACTTCTACGAGCAAAATTATAATTTTGACTATAATAAATAAAATGGATTATTTTCTATCACATATGTGTATTTAGTGTCTGTAATACATCCTTTAAGTTAATGGTAATGATAATTCATATTTTCAAGAGTTGAAAATTTAAGACATGAATAATCATTGTTAACTCATAAAATGCTCCCAACCATAGGATCATCATGAGGATGGTGATTGATCCGGAAGGTTGGTGTACAATCGCTTCTCTTTAGTAGATGAGTCTTGAGTCTACGGTGTGGAGACACCGGAGCGAGAGTACAGGTACTCGTTAGAGAACGAGGGCACTGAGCGTGACCACCTCGAGTAGTCATTAGGAAGTCTACCTTCTCGTCAATGACTGACTCGATGCTGCAGTAGTGTGTCTGGTTCTTTGACCTGAGGATGCATCGGCAGTTCACCTTGAGGGTGTTATAGTTTGACTACACCATTACTCGGATCTCCTAGCCATATGGAACCTGAGGTGTATGTTGGCTATAGCATGTTCATTGTAGGAACTGGATTGCATCAAGATGGAATCTATCTACCTCGGTGGTAGAGGAGCAGCCCTATGATGATCATGAGAATCAAGTCCAGAAGCCCATGGCCATGGCAGAGTGAAATAATAGAAAGAGTTTCTATTTAGATTTTCACATCGGACTTGAATCGAATGATTACATCATATGACAGAAGACTAGGGTTTGACGAGTTCACCTTAACCCTAATCTGATCGGGGCTCAAGATAGAAGAACTTAATCACACAGGTAGCTGCACCAAGAGGTTCGCATTCAGCTCTGATGGGTTGCCACCATATACTGCTAGGTGTCACTGGTGGATTTTGGGAGCAATTAGAATGATTTAGATGATCGATCATTCTAGCTGTTCGAATCAGAAGAGTTCTGATCCATCGAAAGGAGTTTCGATGATGTCGATGATAGAGATCATGACATATCCCATTACCATACAGAACTGAACCTAACTGGGTCACACAAACAAGGGTTTGAATCTGGTGATCATCAATTGAACTGATCCTAGTTCAATTGATCTGAATGAGATTCAATTAGGTTCAAGAAAATCGTGCTAGCACTCGATTGAACCTAACGTTCTTCTTTTACTATCATAAATAAGTTGTCCTGACTGAGCCAAAGGAGTTTGTGCTCAATCAGAGGCCTTCATATGGTCTGACTGGAGGTTGTCCAAGTCAGAAAAGGTTGTCTTATTTTGTAAGACATTACCTGCCATTTTTGGTCACCTGCCATTTCTTGTTCTTTGACTTTGGTCAAAAGTCTACCTTTGACTGGTCAAATGTTGACCATTGACACTTTGACTTTCTGTCCACATGTCATGCACCTATTGGAGAGCTGGTGGGGGCCTGTCCCCCTGCCAGAACCTGGCAAGGAGGAGGGCGCACGCCACCCTTGGCGTGTGCCCAAGCTGGAGGCGCCTAGGAGTCCCTGTTGGACAGGGACTCCATCTCCTTTTTGGATTCCAATTAGAGTTCTCCTAAGAACCAACTTTGACTGGTCTTAGGCGCCCTCTAAGGAGGAATCCAGGGGACTCTATTCCCACCAATCAGATTTAGATCTGATTTCACAAAGGAGTTGTGATTGGTTGGGAAGAAGAGGAGTTGGATCACAGACTTAGTCTATAAATAAGACCCTGCGCCCAACTCAAATTGGATGATTGAATGATTGGAGAATTGAAATCCCATGCCCCAAGGCTGCCTCTCCCCTCTTCCTCCATGCCAAAACCACCTTCTCCCTCTCCTCTCCACGTCCAAAAGTAGTTTTGGATTCTTGGTTGGTGCAATCCAGATCAAAGAAAGGCGACTGAAAGCTAGAAGGCTGCACTGCTGCAAAGGACAACTGCTGATCTTCAAAAGGAGTTTTGAAGATCCTCCAGATCAGATCCAGATCTAATTTTTGGAGATGTGATAGAGAAGAAGAGGATCTCCAGATCCAGCCTGAGTGGATACCGGTAGAGGCCAGGCACTTGCGTGGCTAGATCCAGAACCTTCCGCTGCTTACAGGATCATCAACGGGTAATAGGATTACCCACTTCAAGGTAAATTAAATTTGATTTAATTTATCTAATTTTATTTTAATTATTAAAATAATAATAATTAGATCTAAAATATCTTAGATCTGATCTAGATCAAAGAAAAAAATTTTTGAAATATATCTCTTGATCTGATCAGATCTGAACGAACCTGGTCCGGGAAATCAGGATTTTCCTTCAACTGGTATCAGAGCCAAGGTTCTAAAAGTGTTTAGATCTATTTTTAAATTTATTTTAATTAGAAAATAAGTGATTTTAGATGTCACATGAGATGTGATCAGATCTAAAATCAGAAAAAATTAAAATTAAATAATTTGGATCTAAGATTAGAAAATATGCATGACTAGTTCTAAAATAGAATAGTTCTATAGAATAGTCTTGCATGTTTTCAATTTAATTTGATTAAATCATATTTTAGATCTATTTATTTACTATTTTTTGATATTATAATAGTTATAATAACATCTAAAAAATAGCAAATAAAAATTATTTAATTTTAAAATATCATATGAGATATGATTGATGCATGTCTAGACTAGTTGTAGAATAGTTCTACATAATTATCTAGATTAGAATTTATTTTGATTAGATCAATTTAAATCTAATTTTTTAGATTATTATGAGATAATTTAGATCTAAAAATATGCATGATTCGATACATGAGATGTATGCAAAATATGCCATGATTAGATCTAATTTGTATATGAGATATATGATATAGATCTAAAACTGTTTTGTAGTATTGCATGTTCCTGATTAAGGCGTTCCTCTTGGCCGTCCGATCATAAGAATGAAGAAGGGTTTAAAGGCCCTCTCTTTCCATTCGATGGGGTGTTCTTATGATGTGTAGGGGTGCTGCGCGTTCGTCCTTAATCAGAAATCCAAAACTTACTTTCTGCAAAACCCTAGATCCTGAAACCCTAGGATTTATTGTGCATATTTTATTTATGAACCCTACTTAATTAAAAATTAAGATTATAGAATATTAATTAGATCTAAAATTGAGAATTTTAGATCTAAGACATATTCATAATACTGGGTTCAGGCTTGGGTAGCTCAATTAGGTCTAAGCGGTTGATCAAATCGAATCAAGAGTTGGTTAGATGGGATCAACAATGCTTAAATTGACCAGCCTAATAGGATTAAGTCTGGGTCAAGATGAGTCACGATCAAATAAGACCTAATTAGGCTCAGAGGTTAGAGTTTGGATTGTAGGCTAACCCAATTCGTTCTGGCTCAATAATTTGATGTCTAAGGTAAGTTTGGCACATACGATCCACTGGTTTTTGATTGGAAGCTAATCGACCTGAATGCGTTCTTGTACGAGTTAATGGCATATTTCTTCCACTGGTCTCACTTACATGGCCATATCTGTTGACACAGTTCTGATCTAAGGTGGTCAATAATCCGAACTAACCCATGCCACTAGGTTAGTCATAATTATTATGACTATGATAAGTCTAGTTTAATGGGAGGTGGTCAATAATCTGATGCCGAACCCACCTTCTCCCTTCCTCTCCATGTCCAAAGTGTTTGGATTCTTGGTTGGTGCGATCTAGATCAAAGAAAGGCGACTGAAAGCTAGAAGGCTGCACTGCTTTATAGGATGACTACTGATCTTCAAAAGGAGTTTTGAAGATCCTCCAGATCAGATTCAAATCTGATTTTTAGAGACGTGATAGAGAAGAAGAGGATCTCCAGATCCAGCCTGAGTGGATGCCGGTAGAGGCCAGGCACTTGCGTGGCTTGATCCAGAATCTTCCGCTGCTTACAGGATCATCAATGGATAATAGGATTACCCACTTCAAAATTAAAAAATCTGATTTAATTTATCTAATTTTATTTTAATTTTTAAAATAATAATAATCAGATCTGAAATATCTTAGATCTGATCTGAATCAAAGAAAAAAATTTTTGAAATATATCTCTTGATCTGATCAGATCTGAACGAACCTAATCTGGAAAATCCTGATTTCCCTTCAAATTGTTCTTCATATATATGATGAAATATTAAGGGATACCATGGAGCATTATTTTTGATTGCAATGCTCATTTCACGGAAAGATTCTGGATCGAGTTATTTTAGATACTTAGAACAGAGCTAAAGATGTCCATGGCTTTCCATCCTTATACTAATGGCCAAACAGAATGAACAAATGCATTACTGGAGATGTATTTGAGGCACTATGTGAATGCCAACCAGCGGGATTTGGAGTGACTCTTGGATCAAGCCCAATTTAGTTACAACTTGCAACGATCGGAGTCGAGTGGTAAATCACCATTTGAGGTGATAACCGGGCAGCAACCAGACACTCCAGGGAGTATCACAGCACACTACGTGGGACATAGCCCAACTGCCTATAGGTTCGTGAGGGATCTAAAGGAGGATACAGATTTGGTTCAGGTCTCCTTATTGAAGGTGACCAAATGGATGTAGAAGTGGGCTGACATAAAGCGGCTTATAGCTGAGTTTCAGATTGGTGATCAGGTATTGGTGAATCTCTACCATCACATGAGATTAAAGTTGAGCTCTCACAAAGCACTCGTGAGGAGGTATGAAGGCCCCTTCATCATCACCCATCAAATTGGAGAGACTGCATATCGATTGTCGCTGCCTTCCAAGCTGAAAGTGCATTCGATGTTCCACGTGTCTCTATTAAAGCCATTCAAAGAAGACACAACCGACCCTTCTCGGGCTCAAAGAAGGAGAGCTCTAGTGGTCGAAAGAGTTCATTACACTAAGAAGATTTCTGAAATCAAGATAGATAGGAAGAAGGACAGTCGGGTGTCGTACTTAGTCCGATGGAGAGGACTAGCAGACTCAAAAGCAAGTTAGGAGTATGGTGACGAACTATGATAGTTTGAAGACATCATCAATAAGTACCACCTAGCCTCATTGGCGGCAACTTCAACTTAGGTGGGGCAGGGTGTCATGGCTCCTCGAATTGGGGCTGGATTGGACCCGGGTCAAGGTATAAACCAGATCGGGTCACTGGATGAGTTCGAGGTCTGACTGCACTCTCTTAAGATTTAGACAACTTGGAGACCAAATTTGAGCTCTAAAATTACCTGAGGAAATATGTACAAGATCTACAAGGAGTACTCAAGAGAATGAGACTGGGGGCACATGTCTCGAGATATACATTGGTCAGCAAAGAAGCTAATGCAATGAGATGTAATAGAATGCAGTTTATCCATGCAACTTTATGCAACATTCTAGGAACTCTATAGAAGTTGGTTCAAGTGGGTAAGGCATTTTCTTAAAGGATTTTTCATTCTGAATCCAACGGATCAAGTTTCGTTGCAATCTGAATTTGTTTGGATCATAAACATGATAGTTTTATCTGACTGCATAGAGTCTTGCGAGAATGGAGATTCTGAGTTTATCCTTATCTTGTACTTAGAGAGTTGAGTTCGTGAGGGACTTATAACTGGGGTTATTCTTATATAAAAGGACACTCAAGGGTGGGGTTGGAGATCAAAAAAGAGAGAGAGTGAAAGAAAGAGATCATCTAAGGATCTTCTTATATCTGTGAAAGATCAAGAGATCAAGAGAGCTTCTATTGTAAACCAACAAGTGGTTATTTAATAAAAGTTCTCTTTCCCTTATTTCTTCTTCTTCTTCATGGTGTTTTTTGATGTGGCATTCTGCTGTGTTCTATTATTGTTGGGCATAGCCTAAGTCATAGAGACTAGGTTCCCACACTAGGAAGGCTGATTGGTTCTCTTCTGCACTATGAAGAGCTGACCGAGCCGCACGTTGTTGGGATTTGCTCTGAGATTCCTTCGTACATGACAATATGGTTGAAGCTCAAGGAGCTGTACATGGTGAAATCCCTTACTAACACTCTCTTCCTTTGGAGGCAGTTCTACCAACTATGAATAGATGAAGGATAGAGTATACAGGAGAATCTATCCAACTTCTAGAAGATCCTCACCGACCTCCTCAATGTTGGTGAGAAAGTTGAGGAGAAGACTAGGGCATTGGTCTTGCTAGCATCGCTTTTCTCTTCGTATGAGTCCTTGGTAACTTCTCTTTTAGTGAAAAAGAGCACCATCAAGATGGACGAGGTTACCACAGCAATTCTCCTGAACAAGATTCTCAAAAAAAAGAATCTAGCTTTGAGCTTAGGTGGTGGCAGCTTAGCTTTGGCGATTTCTAGAGGAGCAAGTGACAGCAGACAAAGCAGCAAGAGATCATGAGGTGCACGGTCCAAGTCTAGGATGAGAGACCAATGCAAGATCAGATGCTACTAATGCGACGAGTTGGGCATCATGTTAGAGATTAGCCATAACTCATAGATTGAATGTAGGCTACTATGGCAATGACTAGTAGTGATATAGAAGGCAATGACGATGTTGTTTTGGTAACTGATGAGGCATCTACTTCTTTCTCCTAATGGATTATGGATTCTACTTATTTCCATCATATATATTATAGAAAAAAACTATTTAACTCCCTAGAGACCAATGAGGGCACTGTATTCTTGTCGAATAGATCAAGCTATGAGATCAAAGGTAGTGGAAAGGTCAACATGAAGCTCCATGATGGAATAGTGAAGAAGCTGGGTGAGGTTCGATATATACCTAGCTTTAAGAAGAATCTAATCTTATTGAGTAGACTAGATTTGACTGGCTTTAGATGGAAAGTTGATGAAAAAATCTTGAAGTTCATGCATTGTAATAAGATGGTGATTAAAGAAAGAAAGTATGGAGAACACTGCCTCATAGTAGGGAGCCTAGTGCGAGGTGGAGCTATAGAAGCAAGTGGATTAGGCACGAGATGGAAGACTCTGGAGGATGACATGCAACATCATAGAGTGAAGTTTCTATTACTGCAGGAGACTATCCTGAGTTGACCTCAAGTCAGGAGGATCATAGTCATTGACGAAGGTGGGATCGAGCGGCCTGGCTCGACTCCCATATTTACCCATCCATGAGACAGTAGGTGATTGTCGTAGAGTATAAGGGCACGAGACAAGCTCTCAGAAAGATAGAGATAGAATATCGAGTTGAGATGGAGATTGTTGAGAAATACATCTTAAATTCAATCCATAAAAAGCCCATAGTGAGGTCCAGGACAACGAATGGAGTCCAATGAGTCTAAGAACAATCCAAACGAAGTCCAGACGGAGAAGATACGCATGAAGAAGTATGCAAGAGCCATCAGAGGGATCAATGGGGACCATAGTAGGCAAGCCCGTGAGAGGAGCGGCCTAGTGTTGGCGAGCCCAGTGCATGCAAACGTGCACATGGGCTGGCCGTGGATGTTCAGCCCAGCACATGCGCGTGCCGACCACTTGCCCAATCCAGCGGGCACGTGGGCGTCTGGTCGTGCAGCTTATGCTTCACACGGTCCACACATAGAGGCATGGATCGGGCTAGGTTATCTAGTCCACCATGAACCCTTAAGAGGTCCATAGCTAATTTTTGGGGTCTATGGCATGATTTGAAGGCTGGTGACACATGCGGGCACAATCAAATGATTGATAGAGAGTTATGGTCACGATCTGATGGCTAGGGACTTGTTTGACTTTAAATCAAAGTAAATTCTCCAATTTGGACTAAAATTACATCTAGTTTGGAGCCTTTAAAAGGCCCGTGACAAACCGTAAGAGGTACCTCTTGTAACTTGTTAGCAAATGGCAATAGCGGCAGTAGGTAGAGGTCCAAGGGTCTGGACAGCGGGCAGCAGGGCTTGAAGGGTGCCAACAAAGAGCAGAAGTAGGAGCTTTGGGCAAACTATCAGGCAATAGACTACGATCGTTTTAGGGGGTCTCCAAGAAAGACCTTTGTAAGGGTAGCTTCTAGTTGAGAGGATCGTATTGGATTAATGAGAGTAGATAATCCCCTTTTGTATTTATTTCTTTCTCATAGTGAAGCATTGCATGCCTCATGGAGGCAAGCCTTTAGGTAGATTCATGTTCTTGATTGTCTTCTATTTTATTTCTTCTTTCTTTCTACCATAATATTCTAGTCCAAGATCCCTAGTAAAAGGGATATGGGTATAACTATCCTTAGACCTGAGATCACCATGGTAACTTTCAAGCAACTCACTGTGTATCGATGCCAGGGTACATGAATTTTTAATTCAGTGATGGAAGATTTCTAGGTATAGTCAGGTACTTGAGGAGTCGATATGTGAGTCAAGATGGGATTGACTACTGTTGGTTTTAGAAAATGTGTTACATTGTATTTTAATTTAGCAATACCTTGGCCAGGATAGCCCTTGTGAGGAGTCACAGGATTGATTAGGTTGAGACATATTATGGATGTATTGATAAGGATTGATAGTTTAACTCTGAGTCATCCTAAGCCTAGAGGTCAAAGGGGTGAATTATATGATAACCATATTCTAGTAGATTTTGAATCTTGCTTCGCATATATTTGGCCTATCTGGATATTGGTACCATTGCTAGATGATTACTTCAATTGGTATAGAAATTTATTACTATGCTATCAATTTAAGTTCAAACCTATGGGATCATACTCAAAAGAAGTACCTGTTTGATCATATGGCTGATCGAGAGTCCCATTGGATTGGGACTCTATGACCGAGAGTCCCACTGGACTGGAATTCTATGACCAGGAGTTCCACTGGACTGAAACTCTATCATTGAAGGATTAGTTAGCAATAAGATTGCTAATTGGCTCAATTTAATTGATCAAAGTATTTTGGATCAAATCTAATTGAATTGGATTCAATTTAGTTTGATCTGATTAAGTTATGAAATAACCTAATCGCTAAGAAAGATTGGTTCATGATTTGATCAGGACATAGACTCGATTAATTTCTAATTTGATTAAAATTTAATTGAGTTGGTTTCATGCCAAATTAAATTGGATTTAGTTTTATTTATTTGACTATAATTAAATTGGATTTAGTTGGAACCAGATGATAAAAACCTAGAGTCCAAAAATGTTCGACTACTCCCTTGCACCATGTTTTCTCTCAATACCCAATTCCAACACATAAAATGAGTTTTGTGCATGAGATATTCATCAGAAAAAACTTTCCTTGCCATCCCAGATGGATGAAGATTAGATTAGTTTAAATTAGTTTCAAAAGAGTTTTGAAATAAAATACTATCTTATCCTCATCCACCTTGGTCGACCACCTACAGAAAGACTCTCATTTTGTATGAAAAAATGATTATTTTTCTCAGTTATTCCCCATGCCAAGAGCTCTTACTCGGCCTCTTTTCTAGATGGATATGGATAAGGTTTGGTTGGATAAAGTTTGGATTCAAAAGAGTTTAAATCTAGATGAAAACCCTAGCCTTATTCGATCTAATCTACTAGGTGATTGACATCTATAAAATCCCTTCTTTTTGTGCTCCACCTCTAAGTGTTTTTTATAGTGAGAAATCAAAAGGGAGAGGGGTAGAACATCCTAAGAAGGCATGAGGAATAGGGGTGGGCCGCCATTATTTGGCATGAGAGATTAGAGGAGTTCTTCCTCCTCATTAGGTGAGAAATCAAACCCTAGTTGCTAGGGTTTTTGGATGAGAGGAAAAAGTCATAGATAATTGTTTTCTCCTTTCTTCTTCCACTTCCCTACATCCTCCTTTGATTCATCTTTGAATTTAGAGAGTTCGAGAGGTTTGAAGAAGAAAAAAAATCAGATCAGCCTTCCAGCGATCTTCGCACTATCTAGCGGTCCTGGAAGATTAGATCAGCATAGGGCTTCGAGCAGATGATTTGTAGAGGCAGGATGATCAGCATAGAGCTTTAGATCTGAGTGTTTCAATGGTGGAGATCTTCTACCCGCACTTAAGTATAAGGTTCTGAACCTTAGAAATTTGATCTAAAAGTTAGATCTAGTTTTAGGCATCGATGTGATTGATGCATGTATTTTATTTTTTTTTATTTTTGTACTTACATTATATCATATTATAGATCCTAGGATAGGTGTTTAGATCTGATCTTAAGCATGATAATTAGATTAAATTTTTTAATCTTATATTTTTAGCTTAAAAAATTTTAAAAATCATGCTTAAAATGCCTACCGATTTTCTTCACTACTGGGGGTAAACTCCGCTCCCACCGAAGTTCGATCTAATGCTCAGCCAAGTATAATTTATAATCATAGAAGAGCTTCAATCACCACTTCTCCACCAGTCAAACTCCGCCCAAACTTCTTCTTCAGTCAAACTCCTTCTGAACTTCTCCTGCAGTCGGACTTCTCCATCAGTCGAACTCCTCTCAGACTTCTCTTTCAGCCGAACTTCTCCATCAGTCAGACTCCTTCCAGACTTCTCCATCAGTCGGACTCCTTTCAGACTTCTCCATCAGTCAAACTTCTTTCATACTTTTCTTTCAACTAAACTTCTCCATCAGTCAGACTCCTTTCGAACTTCTCCATCAGTCGAACTCCTTCCGAACTTTTTTTGCAGTCAGACCTCTCCATCAATCAAACTTCTCCTGAACTTCTTCTTTAGCTGGACTTCTCCATCAGTCAAACTTCTTCTGGACTTCTCCTTCAACCGAACTCCTCCCAGACTTCTTCTTTAGCCAAACTTCTCCATCAGTCGAACTTCTTTTGGACTTCTCCATCAGTCAAACTCCATCCGAATTTCTCCAGTGGATTACTTCCAGATTTTAACTACCATTCCTTTCGGATGATCCCCTCTAGTCGTATTCCATCTAGATGATTTCTTTTAGTCAAACTCCTTTTAATCTATAGCTCTCTACACAGCATGAATCAACTCACTCATAAACAATTTAGAGGAGTCCGAACTCCTATAAAATTGATATATGTCAAAGCTCTTCACCAACCAATGCCTGCTTTCTCCAAATTTTGACTATTAAATTTTAATGAATGGGCATGTCATGACAATGGACACTACTCTCCATAACAAACTCCACATGACCCCAAGCAACCCACTACCCGATGGTTACAACTATCACTTTCAAATTTGTTACAGGCTCCATCTATAAAAGAAACCCTTCAAATATATTTTCTCTAAGCTCTCTTCTTCTTCTCAAAACTCTACCGAATTTTTTTCTGAGCACTCTATTACTATTGGTTAGAAGAACTGACTTGATCATCGGAGGATTCTATCGGAGCCACCACCACCAATTTTGGATGGGATTTTATTTTACAAGTCACCGACGGAGACCTCTTCTTCCTCAACTCCAGCTTGATCCGATGTTAATCAGATTCTACACCAACAGGATTGGCGCTAGAGAAAAGGTCCATTTATAAACCCTTGTTCTTAAAGGAGTGCTCAATCGATCCTATGGATCTCTTTCTTCAAGGTTCATCTCCATCCTCTCCCTCAATCCTTAGAAATGCCACCAAAGAAGGTAACTACCTAGAGATCTACCACTTCTACCATCAGATCTGAGTCAAATCCATCCATTCTCACTCCATCTTCGGTGCTTCAACCTCCTCCACCGATGGCCATGGTAGATTCAAAGCAGTTTAACCAATTGATGCAGTGGATTCAGGGCCTCACCAAAATGATGCAGGCCACGCAGCAACCCCTGATGGCAATTTTGCTAGAAAATCCACCATCGGGATGTCAGAAAATGATCCCAAGAAGGCACACTTAGGCTAGCATACCCATCGCCCCTGGGAAGAAGAAACAGGGAGCAGAGGATCTTTATTCAGATCATGATTCTTCTTCAAAAGAGACCTTCCCCATCTATAGCTGAAAGCCTTTCAAGATCTATGATTGAGATGATGTCCTCGATCAAAAATTGCAAGAGATGGATCGATGGATTGAGAAACTCCAACACATTGCCCCGACTCACCATGACGATGCCTACATCGATCCCCCTTTCTCTTCTCAAATTATGCAAGAGTCCATTCCATCGAACTTCAAGCTTTCTTAATTTAAAAGTTATGATGAAACTTTTAATCCGATCGATCACCTGGAGGTCTTTCGGACCATGATGCTGCTCCATGATGCACCAGACGCCATCTTATGCCAAGCTTTTTCGTCAATAAAAAATTGGTACTCAATGTTCAAGCTAGGTATGATCTTCTTCTTTGATCAGATGAGCCATTAGTTTGTGGCTCATTTTGTTAGCAGCCGACATTCCTGAAGAGGTTCGAAATCCCTCATCAACATCAAGCAGAAGGAAGGAGAGTCCATCTAGGCTTATGTCAATCGCTTCAATACTACCGCACTAGAAGTTTGAAACCTGGACTAGTCTGTTGCAATAGCCACATTGAAGGATGGCCTTCAGAAGAATGATTTGCTTTTTTGTCTGTAGAAGAAGTACCCCAGGGACTTTGCAGATCTGCAAGCTCGGGCTGAAGGATATGCCCGAGCAAAAGAAGCCTTCAAGTTGAAGGATGAGGAAGCTGTAGGAGAGCGGCAGACGGGCGACTCTAATAAGCCCACAGCTAATGGAGGGCCGAATAAAGTTCGGTTGTGCTCACAGACTTCCCTCGAGTGCAAGCGAGCCCAAACTCTTCCTCAAGCTCATCGTCAAAGAAGCCTCGATAAAGGGCACGAAGAAGTTCTCCTCCTAGAAGGTTTCACAACTACGCCCCCCTCAATGCTCCAAAAATGTAAGTATTGATGGAGATCAAGGAGCAACTACCGAGGCTTGAAAGGATGTGCACTCATTCTGACAAGCACAATCCTAACAAGTACTGCCTCTACCATTATGACCATGGCCACGATACTGAAGAATGCATTCAGCTCCAAGACAAGATCGAGGAGCTCATCAGGAGAGGCTGACTGAATTAATTTCTCAGACATCGGTCTAAAGCAAAAGAAGATCGATCGAGGACACTACCGCAGTCAAAACCACTAAGGAGGAAGGAACAACAAGGAGATCGGCTGCCTCTCGACATCATCAACACTATCTTTAGGGGACTTCGGTAGAAGAGGCTAGCAAATTTGAGGGATCGATGAAGAGACGAAGGACTGAAGAACCCATAATCTTCACTAAGATAGATGCATGGAGAGTACAGTTCTCACATAGTGATGTGGTTGTAATCTCTTTAAATATAGCAGACTATGATGTACGTCGCATCCTAGTTGATAATGGAAGTTTGGCTGACGTCATATTTTATGATGCTTTCTCCAAAATGTCAATATCTAATAGTTGGCTTGGACCAATAAACTCCCTATTAGTAGGCTTTGCTGGTGCTGCAGTACCAGTTGAAGGTGTTATAACTCTAGCTGTGGCTGTAGGGCAATATCCAAAATAATCTAGAGCATAGGTGGATTTTTTGGTAGTAAAGGCTCCCTCTGCTTACAATGCAATTCTCGACCGATCTGGTCTAAATGCACTTCGGATGATAGTGTCAACTTATTATTTGAAGATGAAGTTTCTAACAAGTTACAAAATCGAAGAGGTCAGAAGAGATCAAGCTCTAGTAAGGCACTACTACTCTATTGCCCTACAAAAGGAAGAACAGTCTGACCCTTCTCCTATCGATGGGTTAGATATCTAGGATGACCTCGCAGAAGAAAAGGAAGAATCGATGGAAGATCTTATCTCAGTCTCTCTGAATAATGGAAATGTGGAGCACATGGTATAGATTTGTTCCAATCTAACTAAGGGGATACAAGAGCAGCTTATCGAATTCCTTCAAAAAAATGCAGATATTTTTTCCTGGATCCCTGTGGACATGTCGAGAATCGATGTGGAAGTCATGGAGCATCATTTGACTGTTGATCCAAAACATCGGCCAATGAAAGAAAAGATGCAGAGCCATACCCTAGAGAGATAGAAGGCAATTGCAAAAGAAGTTGACAAGCTCCTTAAGGCTGGATTCATCCGAGAAGTCAACTATCAAAACTAGGTCTCGAACGTCATACTCGTCAAAAAGGCAAATGACAAATGGAGAATGTGCATGGATTTCAAAAAACTGAACAAAGCCTACCCAAAAGATAGCTACCCTCTGCCCAGAATTGATCAGCTGGTGGATGCAACTTTGGGCCACGAGCTCCTCACTTTCATGGATGCCTTCTCTGACTATAATCAAATTCGGATGGCATCAGAGAATGAGGAGAAAACTACTTTTATTACTAACCGTGGTCTTTGCTGTTATAGGGTTATGCCTTTTGGACTCGAAAATATAGGAGCAACATATCAGTGCCAGATCAATAAGATCTTCAAGAAGCAAATCGGCCGCAACATGGAAGTGTATGTAGATAACATACTTGTCAAGAGCCAAACTTCAATAAATCACATTGCCGACCTTGAGAAAACCTTTGATGCCCTTCGAAAATACAAGATGAAGTTGAAGGCGCGGGATTGAAGTAAATCTGAAGAAGATTCAAGCCATTCAAGAGATGATGGCTCCTAAATCCATCAAAGAAGTTCAGTGCCTGATTGGAAAGGTGGCGGCTCTAAATCAATTTGTCTCAAGGTTGGTCGAGTGATGCATGCCTCTTTTTCAAGTTCTCAGACAACCAAAGGACTTCTGCTGGACCACTGAATGCCAGCAAGCCTTTAAAGAGCTCAAGGACTACCTTTGCTCACCTCTCCCATTAGCCAAGCCCAAACCTAGAGAAGAACTATTTTTATACCTAGTGGTCTCCCCAGCAACTTTGGCAGCAATCATAATTAAAGAAGAAGTGAAAGTATAGTGACCGATCTACTATATAAGTCAGATCTTGAGAGATGCCGAGACTATACCAAGTTAGAAAAACTAACTTATGCTCTATTGATTGCAACTCGGAGACTCCGACTTTATTTCCAGCAGCACACCATAACCCTCCTTATTGATCAACCAATCAAGATAGTTCTCCATCAAATAGATATCTCTGAAAGAATAGCAAAATGGACAATTGAGCTCACCGAATTCGATATTAACTATCAACCTCGATCATCAATCAAAGCCCAAATATTGATAGATTTTATAGTAGAATGCACCATTTTGGAAGAAGCCAAGCTTAAACAAAATAAAACTAGCATTTCATAATTGCAGTCAAGCTTCTTTGAAGAAAGAGTCGATCTTCCCAAAGATTTTTGGGTCCTATATGTGGACGGCTCATCCAATACTTCTGGTGTGGGTGCAGGGCTAATCTTGGTTAACCCAAAGAGGATCATCGCCGAATATGCACTGCGCTTTGAATTTCTTGCAACTAATAATGGGGCTAAATATGAAGCATTGATCGCTGGGTTAAAGATAGCTAAAGAGTTAGAAGCAGATCGGCTCCAGGTCTATAGTGATTTCTAATTGATGGTCAGACAGGTTAGTGGAAGTTATGAAGCATGGGAGGAAAGCATGATGAAATATCTTGAGAAAGTGAAGAACTTGATTCTAGCCTTCGACAGTTTTAACATCCAATAGATTCTAAGGGTAGAAAATATCAAAGCAAACCTTCTTTCTAAATTGGCCACTTTAGCTCTAGCCGAACTGCCTAAGGAAGTATTTTTTGAAGTTCTGAAATGCCCAAGTTTGGAGGAATCGTAATCTGTAATGCAGATCGACCATAAGCCATGTTGGATTGATCCACTGGTCGCCTATCTTAAAGATGGAGTTCTTCTTTATAATCCAAAAGAAGCTCGAAAACTCAAAAACCAAGCATCCCGATATGTTCTATATGAAGGCAAGTTATATAAAAGATCGTATTCTTTATCACTCTTGAGATATCTCCAACTTTTAGAAGCTGATTTTGCATTATGAAAAGTACACGAGAGAATCTACAGAAGTCATGTAGGAGCCAGATCTTTATTATAAAGATTACTTCGATAGGGTTGCTATTGGCCAATCTTATACCATGATTCTGCGAAATATGTCAAAAAATGTGACCGCTGCCAAAGAAATGCAAACATCCAAAGACAGCCAGCCTCCGAACTTACACCCTTGAGTGTCCCATGGTCATTTGCACAATGGAGAATGGATATACTCAAATCTTTTTCAATGGCATCCGGACCATGAAAGTTTCTCTTGGTGGCAAAAGACTATTTTATAAAGTGGGTTGAAGCGGAACCTCTAGCAAAAATAACTAAAACGAAAGTGCAGGACTTCATCTAGAAGTCGATTGTTTGTAGATTCGGCCTACCTCCAACCCTCATAATAGATAATGGATGATAATTTGATGGAGTGAGATTTATCAAATTCTATGAAAATCTGAATATCTTCCACCATTTTACATCAGTGGCTAACCCACAGGCAAATGGAGAGATCGAAGTAACTAACAGAATCCTACTACAAGATATCAAAGTAAGGCTTGAGAGGGCAAAAGAAACTTGGATAGATGAACTTTATCATATGCTCTGGGCTTACCAAACTATCCAAAGATTGCCAACAGGAGAAACTCCATTCGCTTTGGCCTTCAGAACCGAAGCTATCATTTCGATAGAACTTAAACTTCCATCAATACGAGTCATGGAATTCAATGAGCAATGCAACTCATAGGACCTAAGGGCTAACCTTGACTTGGTGGAAGAAAAATATCAAGTTTGGATGGTAGCCTACAAGCAAAAAGTAGCTTGCTACTATAACTCAAAAGTCACAGGTAGAATATTCAAAGTGGGAGACTTGGTACTTCGATGAGCAGGTATTTCATAACCTCAGAATCAAGGAAAGCTTGGTCCAAAGTGGGAAGGCCCATATAAAGTAGAGGAGGTCGTCCGGCTTGAAACTTATCAGTTGAAGGAGCTCGAAAGAACAACACTCCAATGACCTTGAAATTCAGAAAATTTGAGAATGTACTATCAGTAATTTTTCTTCAATAAAACTCCTCTATTTCAACATTATTGTTTCTTGGTGCAAAAACTATGTGATGACAGAAAAGAAGTAATCAAAAGTGGCAATATTAGGAACATGAGGAGAACCTCATCCTAACATGAGCAAGTCGAAGACCTCCGATTATTTAAGATAGGAGGAGGGATAATGGCCTATTTATGCCTCTAATGCTATGATAGAGGTAGGAGGAGAACCTCGTCCTAACATGAGCAAGTCAAAGATCTCTGGTTATTTAAGATAGAAGGAGGGGAGAAGCCCATTCAATGGCTCATTTGTGCTCCTATTGCCATGATAAGGACAGGAGGAGAACCTCGCCCTAACATGAGCAAATTGAAGACCTCGTTAATTTAAGACGGGATGAGTGGAGAGGCCCATTCAATGGCCCATTTGTACCCCTACAGTCTTGTTAGAAATAGAAGGAGAACCTCATCCTAACTTAAGCAAAGTCGAAGGCCTCGTTAATTTAAGATGGGATAAGGGAAGAGGCCCATTCAATGGCCCATTTGTATCCCTACAATCTTATTAGGAATAGGAGGAGAACATCGTCCTAACTTGAGCAAAATCGAAGGCCTCGTTAATTTAAAATGGGATGAGGATAGAGGCCCATTCAACGGCCCATTTGTGCCCCTACTATCATGTTAGGGACAGGAGGAGGATCTTGCCTTAACATGAGCAAACCAAAGACCTTCAGTTATTAAAAATAGGAGAGAAGAAGATCTATCAATGGCCTGATCGTGCCACTGCAGTTCTGTTAATAGAAGAAGAACCTCGTCCTAATATGAGCAAATCAATGACCTCCGATTGCTTGAGATAGGAGGAAAATCTCATCATGGCAAGAGCAAAAACCAACCTCATCAAGAATAAGCAAGGACTTTATCTTGACAAAAGGACCAAGGAAAACCAACTAAGCTGGAAACAGAAAGACAACATCATCCTAACATCGTCCTAATACAAATAAAGATCTCCGATCGTGAAAAGATAGGAGAAAAGCTACTTTTCGATGATTATTCCAATAAAAGATAAAATGAAAGAGAAAAGCAAAGAAACGAAATAGAAAAATAATTAAAGAAGGTATTTCTTCATTAAAGTTAGAATTGTTATAGAATGAAGGTCTATAAGACCAGTTACAAAAGCAAGAAGGAAAAGGCCAAAGCTTTAAGAATGATCTGATCCCTTAGACTTTGGGCTGCTGACCATCACCAAAGATTCCTTTAAATTGACTATCTCTTCCTCAAGTTCTTTCTTTCTTAGCAGACTCTCCACATACATCCTGTTGGCTCATCGATAATTATCTTCGAATTCTCTCAACTGCCTCCTCAGAACCGTCGACTCAGCCTCTACATCCTTCACAGCTTGACGCTCATATACCATCTGGATCTTTAATTGTTGGAGTTTGGCCTTATCCTTCTCGTACGAAAATGAAAGACCGTGGAAGGATTCTCTCAGAAAAATAATTTGCTCTAACTCTTTATCAGCACCGACCTACTGATTATCGTGTAATTGCCTCTGAAGATGAGCCACATCTTCGTTCACTAATTTGAGCTCACTTTCAAGCCTACTCATTTTCTCCTTATAATCAATCCTACACTTATCGTGCCGAGCTTCAGCATCATGAAGCTGCCTCTGGAGCTTGGAAAATTTTTTTGACCAGTTTCAATCATGTCTCGACTTATCAAAAGACCACGATGAACTCCCCTTCAACAATCGGATTATCTCTTTTGCCGAATCAAATTCAACTTCGAAAGAGCTGATCTTCATGGTCAATGCCCAGGACTTATCACTGGAACTTTTTCTAAAACTCCATTAATTCCTTCTCAAAATTATCCTTCTTAATGCTGAAGCTCATGAAATCCTTCATATGTAATTTGCGGAGGTGAGTGACTACAATCATCGCCTCCGAAGTATTTTTTCTGAATCTTTGGAGTTCGTCTTCTATCTTTTTTAGTTTTTTCCTCAGATGATGAATGGAACTCTTAATTATCGATTTTAAAGGAATTCTTTGAGGCAGCGACTCGACATCAGTGGGAGACTGCATCCAACATATGAAAGGAATTCTAAGCTATTGATAAAAAGAAGTCTTACTTTCATTGATAAAATTTTTTTCAAGTACAAGATGAAATAAAAAGAAAATACAATAACTAAAAACTCCCAACCTCGAGAGGAGAAGCAACAGGGGAACTCAGCGCTCCTGCAATAGCTGCAGACTCAAGAGCAAGTTTGGCTAGTGGTTCAAAGGGTCCGAGCTCCTCAACAGTAGGTTTGGAAGGTTCTACGATCGCTCCGATGGGAGAAGGGTTGACTGCAGCAGTGGATGGTTCGGCTTCCCCATCGGCAACCTCCTTTTCTTCCAAAAAACTCAGGTCAAGCTCGAAAAATTTTCAGACAACTTGACCCTCATAGAGCTCAAAACATTTAATGAATGCCTACTGGCTGAACTCGACATTCAGGTTCCTCATTTCAAAAGAGGCCTTGAACTCTTCTACGGCCTAGATCATCGCCTCCAAGATCGACTTTGCCATCCGAGCTTCCAATTCGATGACTTTGATCTTAGCTTCTTTCTTTCTTTCCTCCTCTAGAGCTAGTGCAGCCTTAAGTTCGGTCGAGACAAACTCCACCTTCTTGAGCGTATCCTGGAGACTTCTGATTTTCGTTGTCTTCTCCTTCGCAAGATGCTCAACCTCGCCGACCTTCTCCTAAAGGTGACTGACCTCGGCTCAAAGATCCTCCTGGACCTTCTCTACCTCCACCTCCAGACAGTGTGCCCTCTTGATGTGGGCAAGTATTTGGTGATCTGACTGCAACAAATGATCGATGTTAAAAAAAAACAAAGAAAGAAAAGGAAGAAGAACGAGAGAAGGAAAAAGCAGAAGATAAGAGAAGAAGTTGGGCAACGAAGCAATCACCTTGAGGAGGGTTCAAGAGAACCCTAGATGAGCTACCGCGGCTCAAGGTTGGCCATGCGGTCCACCACCTCCAACATGGCAAATTTATCAATTAAAGCTCGGACGATCTTTGGGTCATCGAAAGGATCCTCTTCTCGTTCATCGTTGTCATCATTTAGCTCACTAAAGTGAGCCTTACGGAGTGTCTTCGCGATAGCTTTCTTTTTCTTCTTTCCTTCCCTCATCTCTTCCTCAGCAGGAAGCTTCGAAGCTTGATCCCCACTGGAAGGACCTGGAGGTGCAGAGGGCATGGAATCCACATCAACAGTGCTAACCTCGATAGTTGGAAGAACCTCGACACTAGCGGCAACCTCGGAAGCAGCAGCAGTGACAACAGAGACCATGGAGCTTGAAGCATCGATCTTTGCCCTCTTCAAACTACCACCTGGTGCTTTTTCTTTCCTCTTCTGGGCATAAAGCCCCTTCTCAAGCATCGCAGCAGCTTCAGTATCCATTTCTGCAATAAAGAAGGAATCACATAAATGTGAAATCGAGTGAATCCAAAAAGTAAAAAATGTACCAACAAGATCAAGGAGACTCAAACCCAGGTTAAACAAGGTCTGTTCTTTTAGAAGATCGGGAAGAAAAGGAGCTTGATACGCTTTGAGTTTGTTGGAGGAATCAAGGTCGGCTTTATCTAAGCTAGGAGCTCAACGGACTAACTCCCTAATGTGACCCCAAGGAGGAAGATCTAAAAGCAAGGTCGGACAGTGTACAAAAAAATACTTTTCTTCCAATTGTGAATGGAAGGAGCATCTTTCAGTAATCCCTTCTTATTGAATTGGGGGGAGAAGTACTACCAGTCCTTCGTAGAAGAATAGCATTTGAAAGTATAGAAGTTCCTAAAGAGTGAAACAATCAGATGGACCTTAGCTAGATGATAGAGAAAAAGGAATCCTATCACAAACCTAAAAGAATTTGGTGCTATGGAGGCAAGGGAGATGTTCAGAAATCGAAAAAGAGCAACTACGAAAGGAGGGAGTGGAAGTTGGAGTCCGGCACATGGAGTTTCTAAATATAGGCAGAATTAGCCAGTCGAAGGAGAACTCGCTCTGTCACTCGATGTGGGAAGTTCAAGGTCGTACTCCTGAGGGATCCCATACTGAATCCTAATTAGGAAAAGATCATTCGGGGTCAGGACGCAAGGAATGGTATCTGGCATAAAAGGTTGATGAGACATGTCTCCAGTGCAAACTACTATAATAGAGATGGGGTCAAGGAAGGTTGGATCGGATGAACTTTAGAAACTAGCAGATTGAAAAGTTCTGGAGGACATCTAGATCAAACTAAATTCAAGAGAAATTTCCAAAAATTAAGAGGCAAAGGATGTGAAAAACTCCTTAAGAAAAACCTAGAGAATAAGAAGTGAAGGATGCTAGAATAATTAAAAAGAAGGATGGCAGAACTGACCTAGGTCGATCGAGAAGGATAAAGAGATGATGAGCATGATGAAGACCAAGAGGAAGAATGCCCAAAACCAGAAAGGACGAAGGAAGAAACCAAAACTCTCGAGTGAAAGAAAGATGAAAGCCGAAGGAGGAAGGAACCAGGACTCTCGAAAGGAAGGAAGATGAGAGCTAGGAAAGGAAGAAGAACTTAAATAGCAGAAAGTGGTCCAAAATCATCATGACTGCAGATCTCCCTCGATCGTTCTTTGTGTGACATGTGTCCCAAGCATCATGACAAAAGAATGGCGATAGGTAGTACCTTTATGGCATCGTGTCTCGAGCAGCGGTTCAGTGGAAATTTTGAAAATCCATCTTTTCGAGTCGGATTGCATTAAAGAGACTCTGGCACCAATATGGAAGATGACAAAATGCCTTGCTTTTTTTCAATAATCATAGAACCCAGGAAAGAACTTTGATAGTCGCCTTTTTACTCCCTTCCTTTGAATTTCAAACTCGAAAGTAGGGGGTCTATTGTTGGGGGTAAACCCCGCTCCCATCGAAGTTCAATCGAATGCTCAGCCAAGTATAATTTGTAATTGCAGAAGAGCTTCAATCACCACTTCTCCATCAGTCGAACTTCTCCCAAACTTCTCCTTCAATCGAACTTCTTTCGGACTTCTCCTGCAGTCAAACTTCTCCATCGGTCAAACTCCTCCCGAGCTTCTCTTGCAGTCGGACTTCTCCATTAGTCGAACTTCTCCCAGACTTCTCCATCAGTCGGACTCCTTCCGAGCTTCTCCATCAGTCAAACTCCTTTCGAACTTCTCTTGCAGCCAGACTTCTCCATCAGTCAAACTTCTCCTTCAACTGGACTTCTCCATCAGTCGGACTTCTCCTTCGGTCGAACTCCTCCCAGACTTCTTCTTCAGCTAGATTTTTTTATCAGTTGGACTCCTTCTGAATTTCTCCATCAGTCGAACTCCATCCAAATTCCTTCAGTAGATTACTTCCAAATTTCAACTAGTATTCCTCCTAGATGATCCCCTCTAGTCGTATTCCGTCTGGGTGATTTCTTTCAGTCAAACCCCTTTTAACTACTGCTCTCTACACAGCATGAATCAACTCACTCATAAACAACTTAGAGGAGTTCGAACTCCTCTGAAATTGATATATGTCAAAGTTCTTCACCAACCAATGCCAGCTTCCTCCAAACTTCGATTATTAAATCCCAACGAATGGGCATATCTCGATAACGGACACTACTCTCTATAACAAACTCCACATGACCTCGAGTGGCCTACTATCCGATAGTTATGGCTATCATTTTCAAGTTTGTTACAGGCTCCGTCTATAAAAGGAACCCTCCAGATACGTTTTCTCCAAGCTCTCTTCTCCTTTTCAAAACTCTATTAAATTTTTTTTTGAGTACTCTATTTCTGTTGTTCAAAAGAGCTGACTTGATCATCAAAGGATCCTGCCGGAGTCACCACCATCAATTCTGGATGGAACTTTATTTTGCAAGTCACCGACGAAGACCTCTTCTTCCTCAACTTTAGCTCGACCCAGCATCAACCAGATTCTGCACTAACATTCATTAATTAAGTAAATTTATATACTCAATCAAGTCTCATACTTCCAAATTAAATACATAGACTTTAGGTCAATTCATTCCTACTTTGTTTGACTTAGTGTATAACTCCATAAGTTCGAACACTAAACCGGTAGCATCGGAACAGTTTTCTATACTAATCGAAGATACTATCTAGCAATGGTTCTCGATGTCTGGATAGGTCGAATATTTGCAAAGCAATATTCAAGAACCTCGGCATATGGTTATTGCATGATTCATTCCTTTGACCCTAAGTTCTTAGGATGACCTAGGATTTGCTGTCAATCCTAATCGAGTCATCCACATTATATTTCAACCTTTCAAATCCATCATATGAATTATCCTGGCCAAGGCTTTACTAAATTAAAATACTATGATACATTATCTTCGGTAGTCCAGAGGGGTCAATTCCATCTTGACTCACACACAGACTTCATAAGTACTTGACTATACCTAGTAACCTTCTATCACTGCATTAGAAATGTAGATAGTTTGGTATCAAAGTACAATGAGTTGCTTACAAGTTACTATGGTAATCTCAGGTCTGGAGGACACTCATATCCATACCCTTTGTGAGTTGCTTTCGACCGCAGAGCACTCAGTAGGTGAGTGACTGTTCAGCAATAATGTACTGCTACATCTCACTTGTATGCCATAGTATCACACACTCTTTGTTTACAAGGTCAACCAACCAACATGGCACACAATGACCTATACTCAATAAACATCATCATCCTTTTTAATGACGTATTATTTGGTCACAAACATAATTTAAGGACTAAATGATAAATCCTTCTTTATCGATTTTAAATAGTCCTAAGGACTTCATCACAATATAGAAGTTTGTTAAAAGAAGATGCATAATTTATGATGAAAAAGTTAAATAATATTTATTAATAATTAATTCATAAACATTACATTAATAAATTCAAAAGTTAAATAATATTTATTAATAATTAATTCATAAACATTTACATTAATAAATTCAATCATTAATAGGTTGATGATTGGCTTTGGAATATAATTTTCAATATCCTAAAGGTCATGCATGGTGATAGGGTTATTCTGGAGGAAAAGAGGAGGATGAGAGTACATTACTATTTGAAAAAGAGTCCAGTATGAGGTGGAGCTTCAGGAGCTAGAGGGAGCCCAATGCAAGATTGAGCTCTAGGTGGAGGTGGAAAGGGCATGAGATGAGAGACTCGGGAGGATAACATACGACATCGCAAAGTGAAATTTCTATTGCCATAGGTGGCTATCCTGAGCAAGTCTCAGGTCAGTACAGCATATGATGGTGATGGGATCAAGCGGCCTAGCTCAATTCTCATGTTTGCCCATCCATGATCAGTAGGCATATGCCCTAGGGCATGGGAGCTAGTTCATCTAAAAAGCTCTCAAAGTTATAAGAAGGCTGAATGTCGAGTTGAGATAGAGATTGTTAGAAAAAATACCTCGATTTCAACCCACAAGGAGCCCACAGCGATGACCACAATGAGCAGAAGCCCAGGGAGACATATATGGGCCACAGTAGGCCATGGACTGAGCTGAAGGAGTAGGGCCTGTGAGCTGGGTGTGGCCCACAAGCATGTGGCCCATGTGCACGGCCCAAGGCACATAGGGGCAAGCGGTCCACCCTACTATCGAGCTCAGTGCGCATGAGTGCATGTGCAGGCAAGTGGCCCACCGCATTGCTAGACCCAGCATGCATGAGTGCACGCGTGCACAGGCTGTGAAAGTGGCCCACCATGGGGAATGTCCAGTGCAAGCCCGCATGCAGGCTTGTTCGTAGCTCACATGGACCGATAGTCCACCAAGGGAGTGACATGGTCCAAAAATTTTTGGTGGTCTATTCATGGAGTTCATGCATGTTTGTACATGATTTGACGATCAGGGAGGCTTGCAGTCGGGATCTGACAAGTAGGGGCGATTTTGAGTTCTGAATGAAGTCTAGTCTCTAATCTGAAAGTGGATTGAAAGTATTTTGAGGCCTTTAAAAAGCCAATGGGAAAACCCTGACGTACCCAGTGGTAGTAGCAAATGGTAGAGGCCCTGAACTAGGCAGAGGTCTAAAAATTTGGACAACAGATAGTAGACCCTGAAAGGCACCAGTAGAGAGCTATGAAGGAAAAGTAGGATAGTTCCATGTATGCAATTTTAAAATTTTATAGCAAAATAGATTAGATTAAATAATTTAATCTAAATTACATGCAAGAGATAAAATCTAAAGTATCTTGCCCAAGACCTATAATGTGATTTATGATTCATAAAGATCTAAAAATCAAGTTCTTGCATCGATCACATCGATGCCCTAGGTAAGGTTTAACCATTAGAACTGATCTAGTCTAATCTAAGGAGTTCAGAAATCATTACCTTTGCATGGATTGATGAACACCTCTATTGATCTCGAAGATCCGAAGCTCTTGAATGTTGCTCGCAGCCGCACAGGGATTCCAGCCTCTACAAATCATCCACTCGAAGCTCTGAAATGATCCACCTTCCCAGGAATGCTAGCTCACATGAAAGGCTATTGTATGGCAGATTCTTCTTCTTCCTTAAAACCTCTGAACACCTTCAGATCTGAAGAAAAACTTTAAGAAGGATTTGATAGTGGAAGAAGAGGGAGAACAATCTTCTTTCTTAGATTTTCCCTCACAAGAAAATTAGATCAGAATTAGGTTTCTCTCACCTAAGAGGAACTAGTTTCCTCTAGATCTCATGCCAAAGGAAGAACCACCCCAAAGCTCATGCCCATAACCCTAGAACCCCTTCTTTGGTTGGCTAAAAGCACTTAGAATCATCTCTCCCATGTTCAAGAAGGCCCTTATAAAGAGAAGAGGATAGGGTTGATGAGTCATAGCCCACTCCGAGGGCTCTTAGATTAGGCGACAATCAAGGTAGGAGCATGGGAATTCTTCATGCAAAATGTTATTGGCATGGAGAAAGAGATGGCTTGGGAAAAGCCATGGCGCATGGGTGTAGTCCAATCCAATTGGACTCTATGTTATAGTTATTTGGTTCTAACCAGATTAGACCCCAATAAACCTTAGTGAACTTAATCTAATTAAGCTCTTTAAACCTTCAATTAATCCTAATTAATTGAGATAAGAATCTAATCAAATCAAAAAATATACACCCTTGGCGATTAGGTCATCTCATAACCTAATTGGGTCAAACCAAATTGAATTCAATTCAATTAGATTTGATCCAAATCTTATTATTCAATCAAATTGAGTTAATTAATAATCTAATTACTTATTAATTAATTAAAACTAATTAATAATTAAATTAAGTTAATTAATAATCTTATTACTCCTTCTGCCTGAAGAGTCTTGGTTGGAACCTCCTCATCCTTTCTCTATCTCTTATTCAGATAATATTCCCACATCTTATCAGATTAAGATCTGATTATACATTGAAAAGCTGTATATATGACATTCAAAAGGCAGAAATAATTTTACGATTGTTTTAGGCACCCCCTTGGAGTCCTGCATTAAGAGACTTATTTGGTTCCTTGATAGACCTTTTGGAGGGCTGATAAGCGTTGGGAATAGGTGCTATTAGTGCCTCATCTGAACCTATAAATAGGACTCATATCCGAGGAGTCCTAGCATTCGGAAGTCTGATCAGATTCTCTTCCTTCCTTTGTTTAGACAAGATTTTAATTAAGAAAAGGAATCTTTTTTTAGACAAGATCTTAATTAAGATAAGTAGTCTTCTTTTGAGACAAGGGTTAGGAAGAGAATTTAAGAAGACTAAAGAGAGAATAAAAAGAGAGAAAAAGGGAGAAAAAAAATAGAAGAAGACTAAGGAATTCTTGAAAAGAATTCAGCAAGTAAAGATTCAAGAGGAGACTTTTTTGAAGCCAATTTTTATGTGGATCACCACTGGAGGGTGAACACATGAGCGCCTTATGAAATTTGATCATCACCAAATTAGATTTTAATATGTATGCTTCCGTATCTTACTTCTTATTCATGCAATTGAATATCATCAAGGGGTTCTTGGATTTGGGGTTTAGTTGATCATAAATTTTGAAATCCAATCACTTCTGCTATGTCGATCAAACCCTATAGTAGTATTAGATCCCAACCTTATTTGAATCAATCAAATGCATATATGCTTATAATAATGAATTAAAGCATGCTATGGATTATGTTATGTATTCATATGATTTGATATGATTATGATCATATGATTATAATTATGATTAAGTATTCATATGGTTTGATATGAATTGATGCATATACAATAGAATCATAAATTCAATTAATGCAATTGATTATGATCATGTTGATATTGTCATAATGTTAAATTCGATCATGTAACATTATGTTATGTTCATCATTTTGAAATGAGGTTGTCCTAGCATTGCGGTGTTTGTCCATTATGCTGAAAGATTATTCTAGAATAATGAATGATGCATTTTTCATATAGCACTATATGAATGTTTACATATATTAATATGATTGATTAGGATGTACATGAGACCGTTAAAGCCTTAATAAAAATAATATCAAGTCATAGTGTTGAAAATCAAAAGCAAATCTATTCAGGAAATAATTGATCAATTAGTGTCTAGGAAAGTGGTTCTGAAAAGATAAAGAGATTGTGGTTTTTAATTGGGTCTGTTATTTACCTGGCCAAATCTTTTGGTGTCTAAGGCAAGAATGGGGGCCCTCCCACCTCTCTCCCACTTGACCAATTTGATTCATTTAAAACTTGAATTGGAAATGCTTAAAGTTAAAGACACTACATATGCCTTCATTCATGCTAAGAAATTATCATGTGAAGAACTATAGTAGATTTGTTGTACTATCCACATGGTCTACTATGAAAATTGATGTGGGGATCTCTTTGTGCATATTGAATGCATATGATATATTTGATTTTTTATTACTTTGTTATGCTATCCACAAGGACAATATTATTTTCAAATATGATTGTATGGAAATGAAGAGTTTGACTTAACTAAAACATCATAGTATGTTATGCTATCCATAAGACTATGAATGTTTTAGAGGTAAGTTATGTTGAGAGTTGCAAGAAAATGCAATTGGATAGATTTTTCTATCCTTGAATTCATAGAAGTTTGTTGTGCTATCTACAAGACTTCTTTGAGGAATAAAGATCTCAACCCTGCTAAGAGACCACTTAAGATTTCATCGTATGCCATAGAGAAGGCTACGATATATAATAAAATAGTGAAAATAATAACTAGAATAAAAAACATAATCTAGTTATATATGTCACCATGAGTGATCTACTTATATTATTATTTTTAATTCTTGTAGATTAAATATCTACATCTTCTTCACTCTCATTGTGATGCATTCTTGATATAAATAAATTGACTAGTTTCAATTATGTGGACTGGTTGAGAAACTTGCACATAGTGCTTACGCAAGAGAAGTTGTCTTATATTCTAGACACATTTGACCTTGGTCCGATTAGTAAAGATGCTTTTGAGAAGGAGAAAGCCACATATAAGATGTGACAAAATGACAGTATGATTATCAAATGTATAAAATTGGCCTCAATGACTAATGACTAATAGAGACAATATGAGGGTATGGATTCATCCTCCATATTGCTTAATCTAAAAGAGCTATATGGAGAACAAAGCTGGACTGCTAGATATGAATTATCTAAGCAGTTATTCTGGCTCGAATGATTGAGAGAACTTTGGTTCAAAAATCATGTGCTGAAACTAATTGACTTGAATACTAAGTCAATTAGATTTTTCCATGGATGCAGAGCTCAGTCAGGATCTGATACTCCATTCTCTTCCAAATTTTTTCTCCCAATTTGTGGTAAACTATCACATGAACAAACTAGATACTTTCCTGTTAGAGCTATTGAATATGTTAATAATAGCTGACAATCATATAAAAAGAGAGAAAGATCAACTTTTTGGTAGACATGAAGAAATTTGGTAGGAAGGGTTCAAAAAAAGGAAATAAATTGAATCCTAAAAGAAGCATGTTCAAGAAGAAGGCAAAGAATTGTTAGATGTGTGCCTAAAAAGCTAATTATTGGCTGATACATTTATATTTCTAAGGCTTGTATTTGTACTTATAAAATTTTTATATATTATTTTCAATCATGTTTGTGTCCATGATTTGTCTTAAAAATTAACAAAGATGATTATATATATTCTCAAGGTGTTGAGAATTTGAGACATACACTATTAGTGGTTAATTTCTAAATACTTTCGATCGGAGGATCATCACGAAGGACTATGATCGATTTAGTTAGATCAGTACATGATCATCTTCTTTACAGGTAGATAAGTCTCGAGTCTATAGTGTGGAAATACTAGGATGATAATGTAGGTGGTTGTTAGAGAATAACTTGCACTGAGATTGACCATCACAAGAAACCACTTGGATGTCTACTTACTCGTCAGTGGTCTTCTTGATGCTACAGTGATATGACTAGTCCTTTGACCTATGGTGCATTCGCTATTTCCACCAAGGTTGTTGTAGTTTGACTACACATCGACTTGATCCCTAGCCATTCGGGTCCTTGCTGTGTATATTAGCTATAGTGGATTTAGATTTGCTGTTAGGATTAGGATGCACTTAGATGGAATCTATTGATCTTAGTAGAAAAGGTGATCTTATGCAATTCACGAGATTGAGTTTAGAAGGTCCTTGGCTAAAGCAAGTGTGAATATTGGAAAAGAGTTTCCACGGAATTCACAAGTGAACTCGATCGAGCCAATCTTGCATATGACTGACAATGGGATTTGACTAGTTATCTATGACCTCCATAAAGTCGAAACTCATAATAGAAGGATTGAACCATATGTTAACCATACATAGAGGTTCATACTTTCATTCTACTAGATTGTCACTATATACTGCTAGGTGTTACTCGTGGATTGTAGGATCCATGAGCATCATCTTGATGATTAATGATTCTCGATGGACAGTGTTAGAATTATTCTAATCCATCAAAAGAATTTTTGATGATATTGTGATAGAGATCATAATGTATCTAACTACCAAACATAATAGAACCTATGGGGTCACACAAAAAAGGTTTCTATCTGATTCGATGGTTGATCGATAATTATGAATCGTTAAGGATATAATTATCAATACGATTGATGATTAACCAAATACAAAAGTTGTAGGAGGATTAATTAGTAATTTGATTACTAATTGGCTCAATTTGATTAAGCAATAAGTTTTGGGTCAAGTCTAATTGAATTGGATTCAATTTGACTTGAATTGGGTTTGGTTTGATGAAGTTATGAGATGACTCAATTACAAGAGATTCGATTTCTGAACTGATCAAAATTTTGATTCAATTAAATCTTAGTTAAATTAGGATATAATCTGATTAGAGACCTAACTAGATTAGGTTCAATTAGGTGTTTGGATTTAATCCAAAATAGATTTGGTTTGAGGCTCAATCTAAAACCCTATAGTCCCTTTTGTGAAGGGGTCCTTCCATGCACCAACCTTTTCCCACGCCCCTTCTCTCCTCATGCAAATTTTAGATTTGCATGAGGATTTCCACACCCATAACCCTCTTGGCCGACCACTCCTTCTCCCTTTTGGATAAGGATAAAGTTTGGTTTTGATCTAAATTCAAAATTGAATAAAAGATAGAGTTTGACTCTATTAGGTTTTCTATTGGGTGCCACCTTAAAAGGACCTGCCTTTGGGGCACCATAAGAGTTTTTTTTTAGATCCAAACCACCCCTAGCCGATCACTAAAGAGAAAGGAACTTCTTGGCATCCTCCCCTTGAGTTGGTTCGTGGAATGGGACTCCAAGGAAGAAAGCTGTGCTGTTGCTGCCTCTTCTTTTGCCTCTGTTGCTTCTTCGATTGAAGATTATCTTCGAGATCTAAAGAAGAACCAGATCAATCATCAAAAGATTTTCTCTACAAAGGAGCTAGCACCCCGAGGAGATAGATGAGCCTCAGATCAAATCAAACTTCATGTGGATACCTGTGGAGGTTGAGCACTTGCATGGCTCAAGAAACCTGTCAAGTCCTCGATCATTAGCTGTGGAGTTCTTCAACCTATGCTAAGGTATGAGATCTGATTCCATAAATTATTTTCAGATTACAAATATCTTAAATCCGTGTTAGGGAAGGTGAATAGATCTTACCTAATGCATGTTAGATTAATAGTTAATCTAGATTTACTTTTGCTGCATTTTTCAAAATAGTTTTGAAATACATGCATGTAACTCACCCTAATTTCTAACAAGAATGTCCCTGCAGACATGACCTATTATTACTATGACAAAATGGGACATTAGAAGAAGAATTGCAAGAGTTTTCTTGCAAAGAAAAAGGAAAATGCTAATGTAGCACAGAAGGTGTGTACATGTTACATATTGTATTTTCATTAAATTCTTTAGCCAATAATTCATGAGTGTTGGATACCACATGTGGTTCTCATATCTACAATTCTTTGTAGGGGCTACAAAGAATCAAAGGGCTGAAGAAAGATGAGTTCAAGCTCTTCGGTGCAGGTGGAGATTCAATCTTTGCTAAAGCTATGGGGACTTACCTATTGAAGCTACTGACAGGAAGAACTCTGGAATTAGAAAAATGTTACTACATACCCAAGATCATTAGAAATATCATATTTGTACCTATATTATTACATAATGGATTTGAAATAAAATTTATGGGCAATGGTTGCTTCAGTCAAGATCTTCAGATTTGTATATTCACCATTGAACCCAAAAAAATATGGAAAAATTGTGCCTTCTAGATGCTTGATAAGGGAAATTTCGGGTTCGTTCAGATCTGATCAGATCAAGAGATATATTTCAAAAATTTTTCTCTTGATCTCAATCAGATCTGAGGATGTTTCAGATCTGATTCTTATTATTTTAATAAATAAAATAAAATAAAGATAAATTAAATCAAATTTAATTTACCTGATTTGGGTAATCCTATTACCCTGTTGATGATCCTGTTATGCAGCGGAAGGTTCTGGATCTAGCCACGCAAGCGCCTGGCCTCTACCGGTATCCACTCGGGCTGGATCTGGAGATCCTCTTCTTCTCTATCACACCTCCAAAAATTCAGATCTGGATCTGATCTGGAGGATCTTCAAAACTCCTTTTGAAGATCAGCAGTCGTCCTTTGCAGCAGCGCAGCCTTCTTGCTTTTGATCGCCTTTCTTTGATCTGGATCGCACCAACCAAGGTCCAAAACTCCTTTTGGACGTGGAGAGCAAGGGGAGAAGGTGGTTTGGCATGGAGGAAGGAGGGGAGAGGCAGCCTTGGGGCATGGGGAAACTCTTGATCTCAATCTCATTACAATCTGAGTTGGGCGCAGGGTCTTATTTATAGACTAAGCTGTGATCCAACTCCTCTTCTTCCCAACCAATCACAACCCTTTGTGAAATCAGATCTAAATCTGATTGGTGGGAATAGAGTCCCCTGGATTCCTCCTTAGAGGGTGCCTAAGACCAGTCAAAGTTGGTTCTTAGAAGAACTCTAATTGGAATCCAAAAAGGAGGATGGAGTCCTTGTCCAACAAGGACTCCTAGGCGCCTCCAACTTGGGCACACGCCTAGGGTGGCGTGCGCCCTCCTCCTTGCCAGGTTCTGGCAGGGGGACAGGCCCCCACCAGCTCTCCAATAGGTGCATGACATGTGGTCAAAAGTCAAAGTGTCAATGGTCAACGTTTGACCAGTCAAAGGTAGACTTTTGACCAAAGTCAAAGAACAAGAAATGGCAGGTGACCAAAAATGGCAGGTAATGTCTTACAAAATAAGACAACCTTTTCTGACTTGGACAACCTCCAGTCAGACCATATGAAGGCCTCTGATTGAGCACAAACTCCTTTGGCTCAGACAGGACAACTTATTTATGATAGCAAAAGAAGAACGTTAGGTTCAATCGAGTGCTAGCACGATTTCCTTGAACCTAATTGAATCTCATTCAGATCAATTGAACTAGATCAGTTCAATTGATGATCACCAGATTCAAACCCTTGTTTGTGTGACCCAGTTAGGTTCAGTTCTGTATGGTAATGGGATATGTCATGATCTCTATCATCGACATCATCGAAACTCCTTTCGATGGATCAGAACTCTTCTGATTCGAACAGCTAGAATGATCGATCATCTAAATCATTCTAATTGCTCCCAAAATCCACCAGTGACACCTAGCAGTATATGGTGGCAACCCATCAGAGCTGAATGCGAACCTCTTGGTGCAGCTACCTGTGTGATTCAGTTCCTTCTATCTTGAGCCCCGATCAGATTAGGGTTAAGGTAAACTCGTCAAACCCTAGTCTCTGTCATATGATGTAATCATTCGATTCGAGTCCAATGTGAAAATCTAAATAGAAACTCTTTCTATTATTTCACTCTGCCATGGCCATGGGCTTCTGGACTTGATTCTCATGATCATCATAGGGCTGCTCCTCTACCACCGAGGTAGATAGATTCCATCTTGATGCCATCCAGTTCCTACAATGAACATGCTATAGCCAACATACACCTCAGGGTTCCATATGGCTAGGAGACCGAGTAATGGTGTAGTCAAACTATAACACCCTCAAGGTGAACTGCCGATGCATCTCAGGTCAAAGAACCAGACACACTACTGCAGCATCGAGTCAGTCATTGACGAGAAGGTAGACTCCCTAATGACTACTCGAGGTGGTCACGCTCAGTGCCCTCGTTCTCTAACGAGTACCTGTACTCTCGCTCCGGTGTCTCCACACCGTAGACTCAAGACTCATCTACTAAAGAGAAGCGATTGTACACCAACCTTCCGGATCAATCACCATCCTCGTGATGATCCTATGGTCGGGAGCAATTTTATGAGTTAATAATGATTATTCATGTCTTAAATTTTCAACTCTTGAAAATATGAATTATCATTACCATTAACTCAAAGGATGTATCACAGACACTAAATACACATATGTGATAGAAAATAACCCATTTTATTGATTTTAGTCAAAATTATAATTTTGCCCCTAGAAGTGTATTACAAGTGTCAGCCAATTCTGGCTTCTAGGGCACATATATCTAACAATCTCCCACTTGTCCTAAAGCCAATTGGCTACAAGTCTAAGTCCCATCTTCTCAAGGTGGGCTTCGATCTTCTGCTGGCCCAACGGCTTTGTAAGTGGGTCTGCCACATTATCTGTGGAGTTGACTCTCTTGACCTCGACATAACCCTTCTCTTAGCAAGGTAATCGAATGGATGATGGGTGTATCGCAGCCTCTGATGCAGCGATATATCCATTCTGCTATCCTTGGAACTCTTCCAGCTGACAGCACCACCATTGCACACAAACAGACTCCAGATGTCGACTTTCGATCATCTATATCGGACATGAAATCCGAGTCTGTGTATCCCTGGACTTGGAGTTCTCCATTACCAAAGACCAACATCATATCCTTAGTTCTTCTCAAGTACTTAAGGATACATTTCACAGAAGTCCAGTGTTCTTCACCTGGATTTGACTGATATCTGCTTGTGACACTCACAGCATGGGCTATATCAGGTCGTGTACATAGCATGGCATACATGAGGCTCCCTATTGCAGAAGCATAAGGGATCTTGCTCATGCGTTCTATTTCCTCAGGTGTGCTAGGGCACATCTTCTTGGAAAGATGAATACCATGTCTGAAGGGTATTAATCCCCTCTTAGAGTTTTCCATACTAAACCTCTTTAGTACTTTCTCTATGTACATCTTCTGTGAAAGTCCTAGCATCCTATTCGGTCTATCCCTATAGACCTTAATTCCTAGAATAAAGGATGCTTCACCTAGGTCTTTCATGGAGAATTCCTTGGACAACCATACATCTTGACTGATGTCAACATGGGAATATCATTCCCAATAAGGAGGATGTCATCCACGTACAATACGAGGAAGACAACAGCGCTCCCACTGACCCTTTTTGAAAACACATGGTTCCTCTTCATTTTTGATGAAACCAAACTTTTTGATCACATCATTGAAACGAGTGTTCCAGCTCCGAGATGCTTGCTTAAGTCCATATATGGACCTTTGCAGCTTGCAAACCTTGTGATCAGTATCACTGGATGTGAAACCTAGCGGCTGTTCCATATAGATATCTTCCTCAAGATATCCATTTAAGAATGCCGTTTTCACGTCCATTTGCCATATTTCATAATCGAAATAGGCTGCAACGGCAAGCAATGTGCGGATGGATTTTAGCATAGCCACTGGGGAAAAGGTATCCTGATAGTCAATGCCTTCGCGTTGACTATAACCTTTTGCCACTAGTCTAGCCTTGAATGTCTCCACATTCCCATCTGCACCAATCTTTCTCTTGAAGATCCATTTACACCCAATAGGTACTATACCTTCTGGTGGATCTACCAAGGTCCAGACTTGGTTTGAGTGCATCGAGTCAATTTCTGACTGCATTGCCTCTAGCCATTTCTCGGAGTCGATATCTGATATCGCCTCGTTGTAGGTTTTGGGATCATCACCATGAGCACCATTACCTACGAGGAACATTTTCCTCTACTTCCTCTGAAATAATACCTAAGTATCTTTCAGGGGGATGGGAAAACTCTTTCCGATCTACGAGGTGGAGGAGGTAGTGTTCTTATTGGCTCAACCTGATTTGGTTCCAACTTGGTCCTTAGCTCGTTCACTTGTGAGACTTTCTCATCAAGCTTGATCTATTTTCCAATGCCGCTATCTTGAATAAACTATTTTTCAAGAAAGATGGCATGTCGACTCACAATCACATTGTGGTCTTCTGGAATGTAGAAATAGTATCCTAATGACTCTTTAGGATATCCTATGAATCGAGCTCTAAAGGACCTAAACTCTAACTTGTCCGCTTGTTGTCTTTTGACATGAGCCGGACAACCCCAAATTCTGAGATGACTCAGACTTGGTTTCTTACCGTGCCATATCTCATACGGTGTGGTAGGAACGGTTTTAGAGGGAACCCTATTCAGTAGATAGATTGAAGTTAACAATGAGTGTCCCCAAAGAAAATCAGGGAGGTCTGTGAAGCTCATCATGGATCGAACCATATCCAATAGAGTCCGATTTCTCCATTCTGAAACCCCGTTGAGTTGAGGTGTTCCTGGTGGAGTCCATTGAGAGACTATGCCATTTTCCTTTAGATAGTCTAGGAATTTTCGGCTAAGGTATTCACCTCCTCGATCTGATCGAAGAACCTTAATGGGTTTTTCAGTTTGTTTTTCTACTTCATGTCTGAATTCTTTGAACTTTTCAAAAGCTTCAGACTTGTGTCTCATAAGATACACATACCCATACCTAGACAGATCATCGGTAAAGGTAATGAAGTAGACAAAATTGCCTCTAGCCGGCACATCAAATGGGCCGCACACATCAGTATGTACTAGGGCAAGGAGATCTGTGGCCCTCTCCCCATGTCCAACAAAAGGGAGTTTAGTCATTTTGCCTTGAAGACAAGATTCACAAGTTGGATATGACTCGAAAGTCAATGGACTCAATAGCCCATTTTTCTCCAATTTGTTGATCCTATCTTCTGCTATATGACCTAATCTCAGGTGCCATAGATATCTGTCGTTTGGACTATCCCTAGGTCGTTTGGCATTCACGTTTTGCTCGATAGTTAGAATAGGTACATCAATATGTAGCTGATAAAGACCATTAATAAGGAAACCATTTGCAATTTTATTTCTTTCATAAAGAATGTTACAATGGTCCTTAAAGAAGGTGATCACATAACCTTCTTGTGCTAAGCATGAAACAGAAATCAAATTCCTGCTAGCTGCAGGCACATAATAACAGTCTTTCAAAACTAAGTCTAAACCAGATGGTAATCGAAGAGGGTATGTTCCCACGGCTACTGCAGCAACTCTTGCTCCATTACCGATGCGTAGGATCATGTCTCCATCCCTCAGCCTCCTGCTATCCTCAAGACCCTGCATGGAAGTGCACAGATGAGCACTAGAACCAGAGTCAAGCACCCAACTGGATGCAGAAGAAACCGTAAGGTTAGACTCAATAACGAGCATACCTCCAGAAGGACCTTCCTTCTTGTTCTTCAGGGTGGCCAGGTAAGTAGGGCAGTTCCGCTTCCAATGGCCGTCGCTGTTGCAATGGAAACACTTTCCTTTGACATCGGCCTTTCTTCTTCGGCTCTGCCTTCTTCTTCTTTGATCCTTCCACCTTTTGCTTTTTCACAGACTTCTTTTTCTTTCCATAAGACTTTCTTTTGGAAGAAGTCCGTTCCATAGCAAGAACTGAGCCTTTAGAACCTTTCATAGAAAGCTCAGCGGTAACCAGCATATTCATTAATTCGGCCAAGGAATTTTGAAGTTTATGCATGTGGTAATTCATGATGAATTGCCCATATGCATCAGTCAAGGATTGCAGAATAATATCGTTCTGCAGGTCCAAGTCTAACTTCACACCGAGCTTCTCAAGCTCTTCCATGTCCTTGATCATTGTCAGACAGTGATCTTGGACTGACTGCCCATCACGCATCTTAGCCTTAAAAAGTCATTTCGTGACTTGATATTTGGCTGCGCGACTCTGTTCACCAAACATCTCCTGCAGGTGAGCCAACATTTGGCGAGCAGTCCCGATATCCTTCATGTTGGCGCTGGAGCTCATCAGACATCGAGCCCAACATGTAATATCTGGCCTTATTATCTTCGTCTATCCATTTTTTCAGAGACGCTCTCTGTTCAACAGATGGACGGGCTGGTAAGGTGGGAGGGTCCTGGTCCAAAACATGGGTTAACTTCTCGAACCCAAAATAATTTTGTAGTTCCTGAGCCAATCTTTATAATTGGGTCCAGTCAGTCTATGTGTGTCCAGGATACGTGCCAATGGGTTGGACGCAGACATTTTCCTGTAGAGAGTCAAAGATTCTAGTTAGATACTGTAATTTTGACTTGACCAATTTGTTTAGGGATTTTATTTTTAAACAAATTAGCTCCCACTATTTTCTCGGATCCCTACACTCCCTCTGTAGAGATGCAAAAATCTCCATGATTAATGATTTCTAGTGGGTGGTGCGGTCTCACCAACTGACTCATCACCTCACCTAACAGTTATTGGTGATGGGTTAGCCAATGAGTGAACAACTCTTGTTCAATGATTCTCTAATCATGGTGCACCCAAACTTGGTCTCTAATTCATGAATCTCACCGTATCCGGAATATTGATCCACTCCTTAGTTAAGTCAGACCCACCATTTGCATAGACTGGGTTCCTAATTGAGTCTCTCACCGTATCCGAAATATTGAGCCCAACTCATCCTCCAGCCCATAGCATCCAATGCCTAATAGACATGGTTGCATCTTCCCGGTGCAACTGAGCCACTGTATCCAGCCGAGAACAATCAACCCCGGGAAGGGCCCGCACATCTACAATGGTGGAAGACCTCAGACTTAATCTTTTCTTAGGGAGAATTGATTCAGGTCTCATTAAACTAGACTTGGCTTAGTCATAACAATTATGACTAACCTAGTGGCATGGGTTAGCTCGGATTATTGACCACCTCAGATCAGAACTGTGTCAACAGATATGGCCAGGTAAGTGAGACCGGTGGAAGGAATATGCCATTAACTCGTACAAGAATGCATTCAGGTCGAGTAGCTTCCAATTAAAAACCAGTCGGTCGTATGTGCCAAACTTACCTTAGACACCAAATTGTTGAGTCAGAACCAATTGGGTTAGCCTACAATCCAGACTCTAACCTCTGAGCCTAATTAGGTCTTGCTTGATCGTGACTCGATCTTGACCCAGACTTAATCCTATTAGGCTGGTCAATTTAAGCATTGTTGATCCCATCTAACCAACTCTTGATTCGGTTTGATCAACCGCTTAGACCTAATTGAGCTACCCAAGCCCGAACCCAGTATTATGAATATGTCTTAGATCTGAAATTCTCAATTTTAGACCTAATTAATATTCCATAAACTTAATTCTTAATTAAGTAGGGTTCATAAACAAAATATGCACAATAAATCCTAGGGTTTCAGGATCTAGGGTTTTGCAGAAAGTAAGTTTTGGGTTTCTGATTAAGGACGAACACGCAGCACCCCTACACATCATAAGAACACCCCATCGAATGGGAAGAGAGGGCCTTTAAACCCTTCTTCGTTCTTATGACCGGACGGCCAAGAGGAACGCCTTAATCAGGAACATTCAATACTACAAAACAGTTATCAGATCTATATCATATATCTCATATACAAAGTAGATCTAATCATGGCATATTTTGCATACATCTCATGTATCAAATCATGCATATTTTTCAGATCTAAATTATCTCATAATAATCTAAAAAATTAGATTTAAATTGATCTAATCAAAATAAATTCTAATCTAGACAATTATGTAGAACTATTCTACAACTAGTCTAGACATGCATCAATCATATCTCATATGATATTTAAAATTAAATAATTTTTATTTGCTATTTTTTAGATGTTATTATAACCATTATAATATCAAAAAATAGTAAATAAAAGATCTAAAATATGATTTAATCAGATTAAATCAAAAACATGCAAGACTATTCTATAGAACTATTCTATTCTAGAACTAGTCATGCATATCTTCTAATCTTAGATCCAAATCATTTAATTTTAATTTTTTCTGATTTTCAGATCTGATCACATCTCATGTGACATCTAAAATCAATTATTTTTTAATTAAAATAAATTTAAAATCAGATCTAAACAATTTTTAGAACCATGGCTCTGATACCAGTTGAAGGGAAAATCCTGATTTTTCGGTCCAGGTTCGTTCAGATCTGATCAGATCAAGAGATATATTTCAAAAATTTTTTTCTTTGATCTAATCAGATCTGAGATATTTTAGATCTGATTCTTATTATTTTAATAAATAAAATAAAATAAGATAAATTAAATCAAATTTAATTTACCTGATTTGGGTAATCCTATTACCCTGTTGATGATCCTGTTTGCAGCGGAAGGTTCTGGATCTAGCCACGCAAGCGCCTGGCCTCTACCGGTATCCACTCAGGCTGGATCTGGAGATCCTCTTCTTCTCTATCACATCTCCAAAAATTCAGATCTGGATCTGATCTGGAGGATCTTCAAAACTCCTTTTGAAGATCAGCAGTCGTCCTTTGCAGCAGCGCAGCCTTCTTGCTTTTGATCGCCTTTCTTTGATCTGGAATCGCACCAACCAAAAGTCCAAAACTCCTTTTGGACGTGGAGAGCAAGGGGAGAAGGTGGTTTGGCATGGAGGAAGGAGGGGAGAGGCAGCCTTGGGGCATGGGAAAACTCTGATCTCAATTCATTTCACAATTCTGAGTTGGGCGCAGGGTCTTATTTATAGACTAAGCTGTGATCCAACTCCTCTTCTTCCCAACCAATCACAACCCTTTGTGAAATCAGATCTAAATCTGATTGGTGGGAATAGAGTCCCCTGGATTCCTCCTTAGAGGGTGCCTAAGACCAGTCAAAGTTGGTTCTTAGAAGAACTCTAATTGGAATCCAAAAAGGAGGATGGAGTCCTTGTCCAACAAGGACTCCTAGGCGCCTCCAACTTGGGCACACGCCTAGGGTGGCGTGCGCCCTTCCTCCTTGCCAGGTTCTGGCAGGGGGACAGGCCCCCACCAGCTCTCCAATAGGTGCATGACATGTGGTCAAAAGTCAAAGTGTCAATGGTCAACGTTTGACCAGTCAAAGGTAGACTTTTGACCAAAGTCAAAGAACAAGAAATGGCAGGTGACCAAAAATGGCAGGTAATGTCTTACAAAATAAGACAACCTTTTCTGACTTGGACAACCTCCAGTCAGACCATATGAAGGCCTCTGATTGAGCACAAACTCCTTTGGCTCAGACAGGACAACTTATTTATGATAGTAAAAGAAGAACGTTAGGTTCAATCGAGTGCTAGCACGATTTTCCTTGAACCTAATTGAATCTCATTCAGATCAATTGAACTAGATCAGTTCAATTGATGATCACCAGATTCAAACCCTTGTTTGTGTGACCCAGTTAGGTTCAGTTCTGTATGGTAATGGGATATGTCATGATCTCTATCATCGACATCATCGAAACTCCTTTCGATGGATCAGAACTCTTCTGATTCGAACAGCTAGAATGATCGATCATCTAAATCATTCTAATTGCTCCCAAAATCCACCAGTGACACCTAGCAGTATATGGTGGCAACCCATCAGAGCTGAATGCGAACCTCTTGGTGCAGCTACCTGTGTGATTCAGTTCCTTCTATCTTGAGCCCCGATCAGATTAGGGTTAAGGTAAACTCGTCAAACCCTAGTCTCTGTCATATGATGTAATCATTCGATTCGAGTCCAATGTGAAAATCTAAATAGAAACTCTTTCTATTATTTCACTCTGCCATGGCCATGGGCTTCTGGACTTGATTCTCATGATCATCATAGGGCTGCTCCTCTACCACCGAGGTAGATAGATTCCATCTTGATGCCATCCAGTTCCTACAATGAACATGCTATAGCCAACATACACCTCAGGGTTCCATATGGCTAGGAGACCGAGTAATGGTGTAGTCAAACTATAACACCCTCAAGGTGAACTGCCGATGCACCTCAGGTCAAAGAACCAGACACACTACTGCAGCATCGAGTCAGTCATTGACGAGAAGGTAGACTCCCTAATGACTACTCGAGGTGGTCACGCTCAGTGCCCTCGTTCTCTAACGAGTACCTGTACTCTCGCTCCGGTGTCTCCACACCGTAGACTCAAGACTCATCTACTAAAGAGAAGCGATTGTACACCAACCTTCCGGATCAATCACCATCCTCGTGATGATCCTATGGTCGGGAGCAATTTATGAGTTAATAATGATTATTCATGTCTTAAATTTTCAACTCTTGAAAATATGAATTATCATTACCATTAACTCAAAGGATGTATCACAGACACTAAATACACATATGTGATAGAAAATAACCCATTTATTGATTTTAGTCAAAATTATAATTTTGCCCCTAGAAGTGTATTACAAGTGTCAGCCAATTCTGGCTTCTAGGGCACATATATCTAACATTCCGGAAAGCCATTGGAAATCCAAAACAAGGTTGGCAGTCTCAATGGAATGGCCAGTCGTTTGTATGACTGAGCGCTTGTATGGAGGTAGTATGCGGAGGATCTATTTGGGGCTAGGATAGGAACTTATCCTAGGGGTCTTAAGATTTGGTTTAAGAGGTCTTAAGGAGGCTAACTCATCTATGGGTCGGGTTTAGATCCAGTGGATGAGAGCATATGAGATATGGGTGTACATGGGCTCAGTGAGTGCTTTCATGTATTCGGTTAGCCTAGGAGAGTTTTTGAGCTGAGATTTATTAGGATTCATGTAGGAACCCTAGGATATAAAAACCTGGGTATTGTAACTTTTACAATAAGAGTGAAATACAATCAAGCTTTTCTCTCCAACTCTCTTCTCTCTTCTCTCTGGTTCCAATACTAAAATCCTAGATTCCATCCTCTTCTCTCTTCTTTCTTAGATCTTCTTCAGTTTGCTGGTTTAATACCCAAGTTCACATAAGAGATTGCTTCTACAGCTATGGCTCCAAGCAGTCGTAGGTATAATAGTTGGTATTAGAGCCTGATTGAGCATGAAGGAGGAAGAAGATCAGGTTTTAGTAGAGATTGGTAGTGAGGTTTAGATCTAAGGCTTTTCTCCAAGCTTCTTAAGGAAGAAAATGATCTAAGGGCTGCTATCCACCATTCCTAGTTAAGATAATTTTTAGATCTACCTATTAGCTATTTTTTAGTTGGTTTGATTATAGAGAACAGCGAGTTGAAGGTAGGTTTAGAGAAGTTTGACAGTAAAGAAAGTTTCACGATGTGAAAGGTTAGGATGGAGGATCTGCTGATTCAGATAAGGTTGGATTCGACCTTGGAGGATAGATCAGAGTAGATGACAGACAAGGAGTAGAAGTCCTTGAAGAAAAGGATAAGTGCCACGATTAGGGCTTGTCTGGTAGATGAGATTTTGTATGGTGTATTGGAGAAGAAGACACCCAAGGGTTTATGGTCGACGTTATATCAGTTGTACATGGAAAAGAATATGTGCAATAAGTTGATGCTAAAGAAGCAACGGTATAGCCTTCGAATGTAGGAGGGTAAGGATGTTATGGGGCATATTCAGTAGTTCGATCAGATGAGCATGGATTTGCTCAACATAGGGGTGGATCTTGAAGAGGAGGACAAAAGTTTATTGCTACTATGTTCGCTACCCAGGAGTTTCAATCTATTGGTGACTACACTGCTATATGGTAAGGAGACATTGGTATATAAAGAGATCATATCAATGCTAAGGTCCAACAAGCAGCGAGAATGGATGACAAAGAGGGAGGTCTTCCAAAAGGGTCTTGTAATTTTAGAGTGGCCTAGGAAAGAGAAGAAGAAGGATGTGCAGAGAGGTAGCAAGGGGTCCAAGAGTTGTTTTAAGTCTGGTGAAGCAGGACACTTTAAGCGAGAATATCCATTTTAGAAGAACTGTAAGGAAGCAGAAAAGTTGGGTTTCATTAGTTTAGTCACTAAAAGTGAAAAGTCGGACAAGCTCTTGATGATCTCGAAGGAGCCTATGGGGTGCAGTATATCTGAGATGGCTTTAGATGGATCTGCGAAGCATAGAGGATTTGAAGGAGCAGCAACGGTGTTTGAGGAGTAGTGGCAGGTCCAGTAGTGCAACATTGGGTGGTTGACCTCGGATGGCTTGGGTACAAAGTTAGCTTCTATAGCATCAAAGAAACTTCAGTTCCAAGTGGAGCAGCAGATTGAGGTGGCTTCATAGATGGAGGAAGATTTGACACAAGTTCAGAGCAGAGGGATGCAGGAGGATCAACATCCTAGCACCAATGTCGATGATGCATAGTTTCAGGTAGAGCGACATGCACAAGTAAATAGGCATAGTTCTAAGAAGATCGTGTCAGAATATGCAGTGAGTGCCAATACAGAAATGTTGCGGGTTCTCCAAAAAAGTCAAAAAAAGTGATGCAGCTGCTAAGCAGAATTGACCCTATAATTTCAGGATGGTGCAAAGAAGCAAGCCAAAGTCTTCAGCAGTGGAGGCGGTCATCCCAAAGACCTCAAGTGTGCACAATAGCTGAAGAAGATTGGCAGAGGTGATGCTTGCACAAGGGGCTATTAGGGTGCGCAGTGATAGTGGGATCATGCAAGAGGGCATTGCCAAGAGATTTGCCAAGGCTTAGGGCATCAAGATGGAGATTGTGAGGATTGGTGGTGCTCCCAAGCCTTGAAAGGCCACGAGAGGAGCCAGGGGGTTGGCTCCGAGGGTTTAAGAATAGGTGTGGTCCTAGGACTAGGACAGAAGTTGTTCTAGGATGGAGGCAGTGAGTAGCCCTCCACAAGCTTGAGGTCTAGATGTTGAGAATCTTGAGGGGCATGATCGGTGCTTTGGAGACCTGGGATACAAGGTGGAGCAAAAAATCAAAGCTAGAGAATGAAGACCATAGAGAAGAGCTTCTTCTGTAGGTTAGCCAACTCAGTCAGAAACTGGGTCGGCTAAGTCTCAGTGGATAGGCCAAAAAGAAAGATGTATTCAAGACTGCAGGCATGGCATGCAACTGGGTTGACTCAGTCTGAAACTGAGCTGACCTAGTCTTAGGTTAACTGGCTCAGTGTTGAGACTGACTGAGCTAGTTCAATGCACGAGCAAAGTTACATGAAGGGTCTGTTTGGGGCTAGGATAGTGACTTATCCTAGAAGTCTTAAGGTCTGATTTGTGAGTGATCTTAAGGAGGCTAACTCATGTATGGGTCAGGTTTCGATCCAGGGGATGAGACCATATGAGACATGGGTGTACATGGGCTCGGTGAGTGCTTTCATATATTGGATTTGTTAGATGTGTACCCTAGAAGCCAGATTGGCTCACACTTGTAATACACTTCTAAGGGCAATTTTATAATTTTGACTGTAAATTAATAAAAGAATTATTTTCTATCATAGTGTGTATTTAAAGTGTCTGTGATATATTCTTTGAGTTAATGGTAATGACAATTCATATTTTCAAAGAGTTCAAAATTTAAGACATGAATTTTCATAATTAACTCATAAACTGCTTCCGACCGTAGGATCATTACGAGGATGGTAATTGACCCAAAAGGTTGGTGTACGATCGCTTTCTTTGAGTAGATGAGTCTTGAGTCTATGGTGTGGAGACACCAAAGCAAGAGTATAGATACTTGTTAGAGAATGAGGGTACTAAGTGTGACCACCTCGAGCATTCATAAGAAAGTCTATCTTCTTATCGATGACTGGTTCGATGTTACGGTAGTGTGTCTAGTTCTTTGACCTGAGGTGCATCGACAATTCACCTTGAGGGTTTGGGTCACACAAACAAGAGTTTGGGTCTGGATGTCATCAATTGAGCTAACTAAGTTTGATTGATTTGGATTAGATCCAATCAGGTTCAAGGTAATTATGCTTGCACACGATTGAGCCTGACTTTCTCCTTCTGTAATCTTTCTGATTCATCGCAACTGAGATGAATTTGATTTGACTTATTTTTATATCTTAAATGAGTTTATTTTCATCTAACTGAAATAAGTCTAAGTCAGATTAATTATGAAAATTATATTTATTCCTAGTGCAATTGGACTAGGGTCAATAGTTGACCCAATTGAGATAATTAAGGGTCACATGATCAAAAAATTTTAAAAAATTATTTAGAAATTATTTTGATCTAATTTTTGGATATGTGATAGAGCACGAGTTATGCTTTGTGTGTGCAAAATTTTGTGATTTTTTGAGGAGCCTAGGTTGGATTTTAATAGAGTTTGATTTGGATCAAACTCTTGAGGGAAGAGTCCTAGGCGCACATGGACTCTTCCTTATCCTTTCATGCCACCACCTTCTAGATAGATTTTTGGCATCAAAACTAGATGAGATCTGGGATTTTTTATGGAGATTAGGTCTAAGAGTCCCAATGGTAGAATTAATAAGGTTTTTGATCAAAAAGGAACTTTTTATGGCGCTATGTCTAGTATAAGAACTCTTCTCACGAAATTGCCTCAAGGTAATTTATTTTTTCCACACCTAAAGGAGCCTTCCCTCTGATATCCACACCCCCTCTATCCTCTCTCTCCCTCTCTTCTACATGCCTAAATAGTGAGGCACAAATTTGAGTTCAAGGTCCAAGGTTTTTGGCACAAGATTCAGCATCTACGCGATGGTGTTCGTGAGACGAACAGGCTACCCTCAGAAGTCATTTTGAAGGCTTTTCAAATCAGATCCAGATCTAATTTTTGGAGGAGAGATTTATAAAGAAAAGACATTCAAATCATGTTTGATTCGATATCAGTAGAGGCTAGATGCATGCATGGCTACTTCTAGAATCTCAGGAATTAATAGGATCATCGTAGGATAATTAGATTACCAAATCAGGTACTTGAAATTAAATCTGATTTAATTTTATTTTTAACTTTTAATATTAGATCTCTATGATCAGATTCGAGAAGTCTTAGATCCTATTAGAATTTTAAAAAAAAAAATTTGAAATATTTCTTTAGATCCAATCAAATCTGAACGATCCTATGTCGGAAAAATAGATTTTTCCTTCAGGGTTAGCCTAGAATAGCTTTTGAGCTGGGATTTATTAGGGTTCATATAGAAATTCTGGGGTAAATAAATCTGAGTATTGTAACTTTTATAATAAGAATGGAATACAATTGAGCTTTTCTTTCTAACTCTCTTCTATCTTCTCTTTGGTTCCAACACTAAAACCCTAGATTCTATCCTCTTCTCTCTTCTTTCTTAGATTTTCTTCAGTTGCTGGATTAACACCTAGATTCATGCAAGAGATTGCTTCTGCGGTTATGGTTTTGAGTAGCCATAGATACAATAATAAACATGTCATTTCTCTGGCATTGCCACCTTGGTCATATTAATAAGTCGAGGATAAACAAGTTGTACAAAAAAAATTCTTTGAACCCTATGATTACGAATCATATGGAACTTCTAGATCTTACCTCATGAGAAAAATGATCAAGTCTCCATTCTCTAGACATGGAGAAAGGGTAAATGGGTTATTGATCTTGATACATTCAGATGTATGTGAGCCTATGACAACTCAAGCTAGAAGAGGATATTTCTATTTATCATATTTACAGATGACTTATTAATATATGGATATGGTATGTTATGAAACACAAATCCAAGACATTTCATAAGTTTAAGAAATATGAAAAGATGGTAAAAAATCAAACTAGAAAAAGTATTAAAGTCCGTCGATCTGATCGTGGTGGCAAATACTTATCTAGTGAATTTCTTAATCATCTTAAGGAAAAAGAAATTCTCTCTAAATGGACACCTTCTTATACACCATAGTTAAATGGTGTAGTAGAAGGAGGAATCATACTCTTATAAAAATGGTACGGTCCATGATGTGCTATGTCAATCTTTCAATATCTTTCTGGTGGTATACCCTAGAAATAGCCATACATATTCTTAATAGAGTGCCTTTAAAGTCTATTCCTAGCACTCCATATAAATTATGAAATGGAAGGAAGCCTAATCTAAAACATCTTAAGATATGGGGCTGTTCTGCTTATGTTAGAAATATTTTTGGATATAAGCTAAGTGCAAGGTCAGAAAAATGTTTGTTTGTAGGATATCATAAGAAAACTAAAGGTTGTTATTTTTACTACCTACTTAACAAAAGGCAATTATCGGTAGGCATGCCATATTCTTGGAAAAGAAATTCATCCAAGAAAGAGGTAGTGGGAGGAATATTGAACTTAACAAAGTTCAAGACCTACAAAATATTATAGAAAGTCCTCAACCAAAAGTACCAAAGGATGAGGTACCCCCATAATATACATCTCTTTTTTGAAGGTCAAAGAGAGTACATCCACACCTCTATGATACGGTTGCATCATAGAAAATGATAATGAGGCTAATATCATTCAAGATGATGCTCCAATGACCAATTCGAAAGCCATTATGAGTAAGGACTTTGACAAGTGGCTAAATGCCATGAAATCTAAAATGGACTCCATGTATTCCAACCAAGTGTGGACACTAGTTGATGCACCTGAGGGTGTGAGCCCAATAGGATGCAAATGGGTCTTGAAGAAGAAGATCAGAACAGATGGCCAGATTGAAACCTGCAAGACTAGGTTAGTGACAAAAGATTTTAGAAAAAAATAAGGGATTGATTATGATGAAACCTTTTCACCAATACTATGCTAAAGTCTATATGGATTTTACTTACTGTCGCAGCATACTATGATTATGAAATCTGGCAGATGGATGTCCAGACCGGTTTTCTTAATGGTAACCTTGAGGAAGAGATCTATATGACTTAGCTAGAAGGTTTTGTCTCCAGTGGGAGGCTAAATCAAGTATACAAGCTTAAAAGATATATTTTTGGATTAAAGCAGGCATCGAGGAATTGGAACATCTAACTTGATATGATAGTCAAAGAGTTTGGCTTCATCAAAGATATGGATGAACCATGTGTATATAAGAAGGCTAGTGGGAGTACCATAGACTTCTTGGTATTGTATGTCGATGACATACTACTTATTGGGAATGATATCCCGATGCTTCAATCAATCAAAACTTGGCTATCAAATAAATTTTCTATGAAAGATTTAGGTAAAGCATCCTATATACTTGGATAAAGATCTATAGAGATAGATCTAATAGGATACTAGGCTTGTCCCAATCTAGGTACATTGACTTAGCATTGAAGAGATTCAACATAGAGAAAAGTAAAAGAGCTTACTTGCCCATAAGTCAAGGCATACATTTCTCTAAAAGGATGTCTCCTAAGACATCAGAAGAAAGAGAAAGAATGAATATTATCCCTTATGCTTTGGCAGTGGGATCTATAATATATGCCATATTATGTACTAAACTTGATGTGGCTTATGCATTAGGCATTGTCAGTAGGTATCAGGCTGATCCAGGAGAGAGGATCATTGGAAAGCTATGAAAATATTCTTAAGTATCTGAGAAGAACTAAAGATGTTTTTCTAATATATAATGGGTCAAAGTTAAAACTAGAAGGTTATACTGATTCTAGTTTTCAGTCAGATTCAGATGATAATAAGTCAATATTAGGATATGTGCTCACCTTAAATGGTGGAGCGATGGTTAAAAAAGTTCAAAATAGCTGACTATAGCTGACACAATCATAGAGGCAAAATATATTATTGCTAGTAAAGCTGCCAAGAAAGCTATCTGGATGAAGATATTCATCACTGATTTGGATGTGGTTCCTCAGATAGAACAACCAATACCACATTATTATGACAATACTGTTGCAGTGATCCATGCTAAAGAACCAAGGTCATACCATAGATCAAAGCACATCCTCAGATGGTTCCACCTCGTTTAAGAGATTATCAAGAGATAAGATGTTGTATTAGAATGAGTTGATACTAAAAATAATATAGCAAACCCATTCACTAAGGCCTTACCATAGTAACTATTTAATCGCCATCTTGATTGTATGGGTTTGAGATATAAAAGTGATTGGCTTTAGTGCAATTGGAAGATTGAAAGAATAAGTACCTTACAAGCCAATCAAAAGGATGATGTGATAGGACTTTTCTATATCTTCTTCCAACTCATGTAATGATATTTGTTCTGATATTAATAAAATGAGATATTTTGATTCATCATTTCAGGTGCATCTTTCTATATTTAAAGATTATGATGAATCCTAAAGATTAGGGCAATAATTTTAGGGGACACATGAATGAGTCATACCTGTGAGACCTAAAATTCTAATTTTAAATATTCTTGGTCATAGAAACATTAAGTTAGAGATTAATGTTCTAGATAGACTGGCACATTCTATATATGCTAAATAGAGAGGGTGGGAGATCTCACAAGCCACTCATATGGGGATATTAATATAAGAATGTAGGTGGTCATCAAAAAATAAGTCCACTGAATTAACTTGCTAAAAAAAAATTTCTACAGAATATTACTTGTATATCAAAAGATGGTTCTCTAAGTGAAAGTTGTGCAAGTGACCCATAGACCTGGGATCATCATGGAACCTTATGCACATAAATCCATATTTTTGGTTCACACTCAATCATGAAATTAAGTCATTGTCACGTACGAAGAGATCTAAAAGCAAATCCTAACAATGTGCAGCTCGATCTGCTCTTCATAGGAGAGAAAAGAATCAATCAGCCTCCCTAGCAAGGAAACCTAGTCTCTATGACTTAGGCCATATCTAATAATCAGAACATAGTGGAACATGACATCAGGAAACACCATGAAGAAGAAGAAGAAATAAGGGGAAGAGAACTTTTATTAAATAACCACTCGCTGGTTTACGATAGAAGTGTTAGATATATGTGCCCTAGAAGCCAAAATTGGCTGACACTTGTAATACACTTCTAGGAGCAAAATTATAATTTTGATTAATATCAATAAAATGGATTATTTTCTATCACATATGTGTATAGTGTCTGTGACACATCCTTTGAGCTAATGGTAATGATAATTCATATTTTCAAGAGTTGAAAATTTAAGATATGAATAATCATTATTAACTCATAAAATGCTTCCGACCATAGGATCATCACCAGGATGGTGATTGATCCAGAAGGTTGGTGTACAATCGCTTTTCTTTAGTAGATGAGTCTTGAGTCTATGATGTGGAGACATCAGAGCGAGAGTACAGGAACTCGTTAGAGAACGAGGGCACTGAGCGTGACCACCTCGAGTAGTCATTAGGGAGTCTACCTTCTCGTCAATGACTGACTCGATGCTGCAGTAGTGTGTCTGGTTCTTTGACCTGAGATGCATCGACAGTTCACCTTGAGGGTGTTATAGTTTGACTACACCATTACTCGGTCTCCTAGCCATATCAAAATCCTGAGGTGTATGTTGGCTATAGCATGTTCATTGTAGGAACTGGATAGCATCAAGATGGAATCTATCTACCTCAGTGGTAGAGGAGCAGCCCTATGATGATCATGAGAATCAAGTCCAGAAGTCCATGGCCATGGTAGAGTGAAATAATAGAAAGAGTTTCTATTTAGGTTTTCACATTGGACTTGAATCGAATGATTACATCATATGACAGAGACTAGGGTTTGACGAGTTCACCTTAACCCTAATCTGATCGGGGCTCAAGATAGAAGAACTTAATCACATGGTAGCTGCACCAAGAGGTTCGCATTCAGCTCTGATGGGTTGCCACCATATATACTACTAGGTGTCACTGGTGGATTTTGGGAGCAATTAGAATGATTTAGATGATCGATCATTCTAGCTGTTCGAATCAGAAGAGTTCTGATCCATCGAAAGGAGTTTCGATGATGTCGATGATAGAGATCATGACATATCCCATTACCATACAGAACTGAACCTAACTGGGTCACACAAATAAGGGTTTGAATCTGGTGATCATCAATTGAACTGATCTAGTTCAATTGATCTGAATGAGATTCAATTAGGTTCAAAAAAATCGTGCTAGCACTCGATTGAACCTAACGTTCTTCTTTTACTATCATAAATAGTTGTCCTGACTGAGCCAAAGGAGTTTGTGCTTGATCAGAGGCCTTCACTTTGTCTGACTGGAGCTTGTCCAAGTCAGAAAAGGTTGTCTTATTTTGTAAGACATTACCTGCCATTTTTGGTCACCTGCCATTTCTCGTCCTTTGACTTTGGTCAAAAGTTGACCTTTGACTGGTCAAACATTGACCATTGATACTTTGACTTCTGTCCACATGTTATTCACCTATTAGAGAGCTAGTGGGGGCTTGTCCCCCTACCAGAACCTAGCAAGTAGGAGGGCGCACGCCACCCTTGGTGTGTGCCCATGTTGGAGGCGCCCAGGAGTCCCTGTTGGACAGGGACTCCATCTCCTTTTGGATTCCGATTAGAGTTCTCCTAAGAACCAACTTTGACTGATCTTAGGTGCCCTCTAAGGAGGAATCCAAGGGACTCTATTCCCACCAATCAGATTTAGATCTGATTTCACAAAGGGTTGTGATTGGTTGGGAAGAAGAGGAGTTGGATCACAAATAGTCTATAAATAAGACCCTGCGCCCAACTCAAAGAGCAATTTTTAAAATCCCACATCCCAAGGCTGCCTCTCCCCTCTTCCTCCATGCCAAACCCACCTTCTCCCTCTCCTCTCCACATCCAAAAGTGTTTTGAATGTTGGTTGGTGTAATCTAAATGAGAGAAAGGCGACTGAAAGCTAAAAGGCTGCGCTGCTGCAAAGGACAACTGCTGATCTTCAAAAGAAGTTTTGAAGATCCTCCAGATCATATCTAGATCTAATTTTTTGAGATGTGATAGAAAAGAAGAGGATCTCTAGATCTAGCCTAAGTGGATACTGACAGAGGCCAGGCACTTACGTGGCTAGATCTAGAACCTTCCACTACTTACAGGATCATCAACGGGTAATAGGATTACCCACTTTAAGGTAAATTAAATTTGATTTAATTTATCTAATTTTTTTTTAATTATTAAATAATAAGAACTAGATTTGAAACATCTCAGATCTAATATGGATTAAAAAAAAAAATTTTTGAAATATATCTCTTGATCTGATCAGATCTGAATGAACCTGGTCCAGGAAATCAGGATTTTTCTTCAACTGGTATCAGAGCCAAGGTTCTAAAAGTGTTTAGATCTATTTTTAAATTTATTTTAATTAGAAAATAAGTAATTTTAGATGTCACATGAGATGTGATCAGATCTAAAAATAGAAAAAATTAAAATTAAATGATTTGGATCTAAGATTAGAAAATATGCATGACTAGTTCTAAAATAGAATAGTTCTATAGAATAGTCTTATATATTTTCAATTTAATTTGATTAAAATATATTTTAGATCTATTTATTTACTATTTTTTGATATTATAATGGTTATAATAACATCTAAAAAATAGCAAATAAAAATTATTTAATTTTAAACATCATATGAGATATGATTGATGCATGTCTAGACTAGTTGTAGAATAGTTCTACATAATTATCTAGATTAGAATTTATTTTGATTAGATTAATTTAAATCTAATTTTTTAGATTATTATAAGATAATTTAGATATGAAAATATGCATGATTCGATACATGAGATGTATGCAAAATATGCCATGATTAGATCTAATTTGTATATGAGATATATGATATAGATCTAGAACTATTTTATAGTATTGCATGTTCCTGATTAAGGTGTTCCTCTTGGCCATCCGGTCATAAGAATGAAAAAGGATTTAAAGGCCTCTCCTCCCATCCGATGGGGCATTCTTATGATGTGTACGGGTGCTGCATGTTCGTCCTTAATTAGAAATTCAAAACTTACTTTCTGCAAAACCATAGATCCTAAAATTCTAAGATTTAATTATGCATATTTTATTTATGAACCCTACTTAATTAAAAATTTGATTATGAAATATTAATTAGGTCTAAAATTAAGAATTTTAGATCTCAGACATATTCATAATACTAGGTTCGGGCTTGGGTAGCTCAATTAGGTCTAAGCGATTGTTCAAACCGAATCAAGAGTTAGTTAGATGGGATCAACAATGCTTAAATTGACCAGCCTAATAGGATTAAGTCTGGGTCAAGATCGAGTCACGATCAAGCAAGACCTAATTAGGCTCGAAGGTTAGAGTCTGGATTGTAGGCTAACCCGATTGGTTCTGACTCAACAATTTGGTGTCTAAGGTAAGTTTGGCACATACGACCGAGTGATTTTTAATTGGAAGCTACTCGATCTGAATGCATTCTTGTATGAGTTAATGGCATATTCCTTCCACCGGTCTCACTTACCTGACCATATCTGTTGACATAGTTCTGATCTGAGGTGGTCAATAATCCGAGCTAACCCATACCACTAGGTTAGTCATAATTGTTATGACTATGACAAGTCTAGTTTAATGAGACCTGAATCAATTCTTCCTAAGAAAAGATTAAGTCTGAGATCTTCCACCATTGTAGATATGCGGGCCCTTTTCGGGGTTGATTGTTCTCGGCTGGATACAGTGGCTTAGTTGCATCGAAAAGATGCAACCATGTCTATTAGGCATTGGATGCTATGGGCTGGAGGATGAGTTGGGCTCAATATTTCGGATACGGTGAGAGACTCAATTAGAAATCTAGTCTGTGCAAATGGTGGGTCTGACTTAACTAAGGAGTGGATCAATATTTTGGATACGGTGAGATTCATGAATTAGAGACCAAGTTTGGGTGCACCATGATTAGAGAATCATTGAACAAGAGTTGTTCACTCATTGGCTAACCCATCACCAATAACTGTTAGATGAGGTGATGAGTCAGTTAGTGAGACTGCACCACCCACTAGAAATCATTAATCATGGAGATTTTCGCATCTCTATAGAGGGAGTGTAGGGATCCAAGAAAATAGTGGGAGCTAATTTATTTAAAAATAAAATCCCTAAATAAATTGGTCAAGTCATAATTACAGTATCTAACTAGAATCTTTGACTCTCTATAGGAAAATGTCTGCGTCCAATCCATTGGCACGTATCCTAGACACACACAGACTGACCGGATCTAATTATAAAGATTGGCTTAGGAACTACAAAATCATTTTGGATTTTAAGAAGTTAATCTATGTATTGGACCAGGATCCTTCCACCTTACCAGCTCCATCCGCTGAATAGAGAGCATCTCTGAAAAAATGGATAGACGAAGATAATAAGGCTAGATATTACATGTTGGGCTCGATGTCTAATGAGCTTCAGTACCAACATGAAGATATCGGGATTGCTCATCAAATGTTGGCTCACCTGTAGGAGATATTTAGTGAACAGAGTCGCGCAGCCAAGTATCAAGTCACGAAATGACTTTTTAAGGCTAAGATGCATGATGGGCAGTCAGTCCAAGATCACTGTCTAATGATGATCAAGGATATGGAAGAGCTTGAGAAGCTCGGTGTGAAGTTAGACTTGGATCTGTAGAATGATATTATTCTGCAATCCTTGACTGATGCATATGGGCAATTCATCATGAATTACCACATGCATAAACTTCAAAATTCCTTGGCCGAATTAATGAATATGCTGGTCACCGCTGAGCTTTCTATGAAAGATTCTAAAAGCTTAGTTCTTGCTATGGAATAGACTTCTTCCAAAAGAAAGTCTTATGGAAAGAAAAAGAAGTCTGTAAAAAGCAGAAGGTGGAAGGAGCAAAGAAGAAGAAGGTAGAGCTAAAGATGAAAGCCGCTGCTAAAGGAAAGTGTTTTCATTGCAACAGTGACGGCCACTGAAAGCGGAACTGCCCTACTTACCTGGCCACCCTGAAGAACAAGAAGGAAGGTCCTTCTGGAGGTATGCTCGTTATTGAGTCTAACCTTACGGTTTCTTCTGCATCCAGTTGGGTGCTTGACTCTGGTTCTAGTGCTCATCTGTGCACTTCCATACAGGATCTTGAGGATAGCAGGAGGCTGAGGGATGGAGACATGATCCTACGCATCGGTAATGGAGCAAGAGTTGCTGCAGTGGCCGTGGAAACATACCCTCTTCGATTACCATCTGGTTTAGACTTAGTTTTGAAAGATTGTTATTATGTGCCTGCAGCTAGCAGGAATTTGATTTCTATTTCATGCTTAGCACAAGAAGGCTATGTGATTACCTTCTTTAAGGACCATTGTAACATTCTTTATGAAAGAAATAAAATTGCAAAAGATTTTCTTATTAATGGTCTTTATCAGCTACATATTGATGTACCTATTCTAACTATCGAGCAAAACGTGAATGCCAAATGACCTAGGGATAGTCCAAATGACAGATATCTATGGCACCTAAGATTAGGTCATATAGCAGAAGATAGGATCAACAAATTGGAGAAAAATGGGCTATTGAGTCCATTGACTTCCAAGTCATATCCAACTTGTGAATCTTGTCTCCAAGGCAAAATGACCAAACTCCCTTTTGTAGGACATAGAGAGAGGGCCACAGATCTTCTTGCCCTAGTACATACTGATGTATGCAGCCTATTTGATGTACCAACTAGAGACAATTTTATCTACTTCATTATCTTTATCGATGATCTATCTAGGTATGGATATGTGTATCTTATGAGACACAAGTCTGAAGCTTTTGAAAAGTTCAAAGAATTCAGACATGAAGTAGAAAAATAAATTGAAAAATCCATTAAGGTTCTTCGATCAGATCGAGGAGGTGAATACCTTAGCCGAAAATTCCTAGACTATCTCAAGGATAATGGCATAGTCTCTCAATGGACTCCATCAGGAACACCTCAACTCAATGGGATTTCATAATGGAGAAATCGGACTCTATTGGATATGGTCCGATCCATGATGAGCTTCACAGACCTCTCTGATTTTCTTTGGGGACATTCATTATTAACTTCAATTTATCTACTAAATAGGATTCCCTCTAAGATCGTTCCTACCACACCGTATGAGATATGGCATGGTAAGAAACCAAGTCTGAGTCATCTCAGAATTTGGGGTTGTCCGGCTCATGTCAAAAGACAACAAGTGGACAAGTTAGAGTTTAGGTCCTTTAGAGCTCGATTCATAGGATATCCTAAAGAGTCATTAGGATACTATTTCTACATTCTAGAAGACCATAATGTGATTATGAGTCGACATGCCATCTTTCTTGAAAAATAGTTTATTCAAGATAGCAGCATTGGAAAGCATATTAAGCTTGATGAGAAAGTCTCACAAGTACAATGAGCTAAGGACCAATTGGAACCAAATCAGGTTGAGCCAATAAAAACACTACCTCCTCCACCTCGTAGATCGGAAAGAGTTTTTCGTTTCCATGAATGATACTTAGGTATTATTTCAAAGAAAGTAGAGAAAATGTTCCTCGTAGGTAATGGTGCTCATGGTGATGATTCCAAAACCTACAATGAGGCGATATCAAATATCAACTCCGAGAAATGGCTAGAGGCAATGCAGTCAAAAATTAACTCGATGTACGTGGATGAGATCCTCCTTATTGGGAATGATATTCCTATGATGACAACAGTCAAATTATGATTGTCCAAGAAATTCTCCATGAAAGACCTAGGCGAAGCATCCTTTATTCTAGGAATTAAGGTCTATAGGGATAGACCGAATAGGATGCTAGGACTTTTACAGAAGATGCACATAAAGAAAGTACTAAAGAGGTTTAGTATGAAAAATTCTAAGAGAGGATTAATACCCTTCAGACATGGTATTCATCTTTCCAAGAAGATGTGCCCCAGCACACCTGAGGAAATAGAACGCATGAGCAAAATCTCTTATGCTTCTACAATAGGGAGCCTCATGTATGCCATGCTATGTACACGACCTGATATAGCCCATGCTGTGAGTGTCACAAGCAGATATCAGTCAAATTCAAATGAAGAACACTGGACTTCTGTGAAATGTATCCTTAAGTACTTGAGAAGAACTAAGGATATGATGTTGGTCTTTGGTAACGGAGAACTCCAAGTCCAGGGATACACAGACTCGGATTTCATGTCCGATATAGATGATCGAAAGTCGACATCTGGGAGTCTGTTTGTGTGCAATGGTGGTGCTGTCAGCTGGAAGAGTTCCAAGCAAACTGTGATAGCAGATTCCACCATGGAAGCAGAATATATCGCTGCATCAGAGGCTGCGAAGGAAGCATTCTGGTACAAGAAGTTTGCTGCAGAAATTGGAGTAATGCCATCAGATGCCATTCCTCTATACTGCGACAACAATGGCGCCATAGCCCTTGCTAAGGAGCCGAGGTCTCTCCAGAAATCCAAGCACATTGAGCGGCGATACCACCTCATCCGCGATTACCTCGAGAAGGGTTACGTCGAGGTCAAGAGAGTCAACTCCACAGATAATGTGGCAGACCCACTTACAAAGCCGTTGGGCCAGCAGAAGATCGAAGCCCACCTTGAGAAGATGGGACTTAGACTTGTAGCCAATTGGCTTTAGGACAAGTGGGAGATTGTTAGATATATGTGCCCTAGAAGCCAGAATTGGCTGACACTTGTAATACACTTCTAGGGGCAAAATTATAATTTTGACTAATATCAATAAAATGGGTTATTTTCTATCACATATGTGTATTTAGTGTCTGTGATACATCCTTTGAGTTAATGGTAATGATAATTCATATTTTCAAGAGTTGAAAATTTAAGACATGAATAATCATTATTAACTCATAAAATGCTCCCGACCATAGGATCATCACGAGGATGGTGATTGATCCGGAAGGTTGGTGTACAATCGCTTCTCTTTAGTAGATGAGTCTTGAGTCTACGGTGTGGAGACACCGGAGCGAGAGTACAGGTACTCGTTAGAGAACGAGGGCACTGAGCGTGACCACCTCGAGTAGTCATTAGGGAGTCTACCTTCTCGTCAATGACTGACTCGATGCTGCAGTAGTGTGTCTGGTTCTTTGACCTGAGGATGCATCGGCAGTTCACCTTGAGGGTGTTATAGTTTGACTACACCATTACTCGGTCTCCTAGCCATATGGAACCCTGAGGTGTATGTTGGCTATAGCATGTTCATTGTAGGAACTGGATTGCATCAAGATGGAATCTATCTACCTCGGTGGTAGAGGAGCAGCCCTATGATGATCATGAGAATCAAGTCCAGAAGCCCATGGCCATGGCAGAGTGAAATAATAGAAAGAGTTTCTATTTAGATTTTCACATTGGACTTGAATCGAATGATTACATCATATGACAGAGACTAGGGTTTGACGAGTTTCACCTTAACCCTAATCTGATCGGGGCTCAAGATAGAAGAACTTAATCACACAGGTAGCTGCACCAAGAGGTTCGCATTCAGCTCTGATGGGTTGCCACCATATACTGCTAGGTGTCACTGGTGGATTTTGGGAGCAATTAGAATGATTTAGATGATCGATCATTCTAGCTGTTCGAATCAGAAGAGTTCTGATCCATCGAAAGGAGTTTCGATGATGTCGATGATAGAGATCATGACATATCCCATTACCATACAGAACTGAACCTAACTGGGTCACACAAACAAGGGTTTGAATCTGGTGATCATCAATTGAACTGATCTAGTTCAATTGATCTGAATGAGATTCAATTAGGTTCAAGGAAAATCGTGCTAGCACTCGATTGAACCTAACGTTCTTCTTTTACTATCATAAATAAGTTGTCCTGACTGAGCCAAAGGAGTTTGTGCTCAATCAGAGGCCTTCATATGGTCTGACTGGAGGTTGTCCAAGTCAGAAAAGGTTGTCTTATTTTGTAAGACATTACCTGCCATTTTTGGTCACCTGCCATTTCTTGTTCTTTGACTTTGGTCAAAAGTCTACCTTTGACTGGTCAAACGTTGACCATTGATACTTTGACTTTTGACCACATGTCATGCACCTATTGGAGAGCTGGTGGGGGCCTGTCCCCCTGCCAGAACCTGGCAAGGAGGAGGGCGCACGCCACCCTTGGCGTGTGCCCAAGTTGGAGGCGCCTAGGAGTCCTTGTTGGACAAGGACTCCATCTCCTTTTTGGATTCCAATTAGAGTTCTCCTAAGAACCAACTTTGACTGGTCTTAGGCACCCTCTAAGGAGGAATCCAGGGGACTCTATTCCCACCAATCAGATTTAGATCTGATTTCACAAAGGGTTGTGATTGGTTGGGAAGAAGAGGAGTTGGATCACAGATAGTCTATAAATAAGACCCTGCGCCCAACTCAAAGAGCAATTTTTGAAATCCCATGCCCCAAGGCTGCCTCTCCCCTCTTCCTCCATGCCAAACCCACCTTCTCCCTCTCCTCTCTACGTCCAAAAGTGTTTTGGATCTTGGTTGGTGCGATCCAGATGAGAGAAAGGCGACTGAAAGCTAAAAGGTTGCGCTGCTGCAAAGGATAACTGCTAATCTTCAAAAGGAGTTTTGAAGATCCTCTAGATCAGATCCAAATCTAATTTTTGGAGATGTGATAGAGAAGAAGAGGATCTCCAGATCCAGCCCAAGTGGATGCTGGTAGAGGCCAGGCACTTGCATGGCTAGATCTAGAGCCTTCCGCTGCTTACAGGATTATCAACGAGTAATAGGATTACCCACTTCAAGGTAAATTAAATTTAATTTAATTTATCTGATTTTACTTTAATTACTAAATAATAAGAATCAGATCTAAAACATTCTAGATCTGATATGGATCAAAGAGAAAAAATTTTTAAAATATATCTCTTGATCTGATCAGATCTGAACGAACCTGGTCCGAGAAATCAGGATTTCTCTTCAAGAAGCTCTCCCGATCTCTCAATCTCTCACAGATATAAGAGGATCCTTAGATGATCTCTTTCTCTCCCTCTCTGATCTCTAATCCCATCCTTGAGTGTTCTTTTATATAGAAACAACCTCAGGTTACAAGGTCCTCACGAACTCAAATCTCCAAGTATAAGATAAGGATAAACTCAGAATCCCTGCTCTCATAGGACTCTACGCAGTTAGATGAAACTGCCATGTTCATGATTCAAACGAACTCGGATTACAACAAAACTTAAACCATTGCATTCGAGATGAAAAATTCTTTAAGATAATGCCTTATCGACATTGAGCTAACTTCCATGAAATTTTTAGATTATCGCTCAAAGTCGCATGGGTAACCTACATTTTTTTACACCTCATTGCATTAGCTTCTTTTCTGACCAACGTACATCTCAAGACATGTGCCCTGGGCCCCATGCTCTTGAGTACTCCTTCTAGATCTTGTACATATTTTCCCAGGTGATTCAAGGGCTCAGATTTGGTCTCCAAGTTGCCCAAATCTCAAGAGAGTGTAGCGAGATCTCGAACCCGTCTAACGACCCGATCTGGTATGCAACTTGACCCATGTTCAATCCAGCCCCAATTCAAGGAGCCGTGACATCCTCCAGCACCTAAGCCAAAGTCGCCCCTGATGAGGCTAGGCAGTACTTGTTGATGATATCTTCAAACTATCATAGTTTGTCACCATACTTTCAACTCGCTTTTGAGTCTGATAGTCCTCTCCATCAGACTAAGTACTGCACCCAGCTGCCCTTCTTCATGTTCGCCTTGATTTAAGAAACCTTATTGGTGTAATGAACTCGTACGGCCACTAGAGCTCACCCGCTTTGAGCCTCAGAAGGGTTGGTTATGTCCTCTTTGAATGGCTTCAACAGAGACATGTGGAACACTGGTTGCACTTTCAGCTTGGAAGGCAGTGATAATCGGTATGCTGTCTCTCCAATTCGATGTGTGATAATGAAGGGACCTTCATACCTTCTTATGAGTGCTTTATGGTAGCCCAACTTCAATCTCATATGATGGTAGAGTTTCACCAATACCCGATTACCAATCTGAAACTTAGCTGCATGTCGCTTTATGTCAGCCCACTTCTTCATCCATTTGGTCACCTTCAACAAGAAGACCTGAACCAAATCTATATCATCCTTCAGATCCCTCACGAACCTATAGGTAGTTGGGCTATGTCCCATGTAGTCTGTTGCGATACTTCCTGGAGTGTCTGGTTGTCACCCTGTGATCACCTCAAATAATGATTTACCAATCGACTCCGATCGCTGTAAGTTGTAGCTGAATTGGGCTTGGTCCAAGAGTTGCACCCAATCCCGCTGGTTGGCATTCATATAGTGCCTCAAATACATCTTCAGTAATGCATTTGTTCATTCTATTAGGCCATCATCTGAGGGTGGTAAGCCATGGACATCTTCAGCTCCATTCTGAGTATCTGAAATAACTCAGTCTAGAATCTTCTTATGAAGTGAGCATCATGATAAAAAATAATGCTCCACTGTATCCTCCAATATTTCACCACATATATAAAGAACAACCATGCCACGTCCTCCGCATGGCAAGTAGTAGGTGTCGGAAAGAAGACTTCGTACTTCGAAAAGTGATCAACCACTACCATGATGGAGCTATACCCTTCCACTAGAGGTAATCCGATGATAAAGTCCATGAAGATGCTCTCCCATGGATGCTCTGGTGTAGGCAATGGCTCCAACAACCCCACAGGCTGATGATGTTTAACCTTGTCTTGTTGGCATACTAAACAAGTGCGAACATACCCCTCGATGTCATCCCGCATCTTTAGCCAATAGTAGCTATGTTCTATGAGAGCTTAGGTCCGATGCATCCCCTGATGTCCTACCCATATAGAATCATGGTGCTCTCATAGCACCTTGCACCTCAACCCTCTGCCTGAAGGCACATAGACATGTTGCTCTTGTATCAAAATCAGCCCACCTTCGGTCTAGAAATAGCATGCCTTATCATCCTTGATGAGTTCACCCACGGATGTGGCCCATGGATCCTTCCCCATCTTGGTCTTGACCCTCTCCTTTAAGTCACTTGCTAGTCCAAAAGTAGAAGAACTATAGCCAACAGCACCTTTCTACTTAAGGCATCCATAATCAAATTAGTTTGGCCTAGCTTATACTCAATGTGGAAATCGAATTCAGCGAGATATTACTGCCATCTCACTTGCTTTGAGGTGAGCTTTGGCTGGGTTTGGAAGTAGCTTGCGGCCATGTTGTCCATGCACACCACAAACTTAGATCCAAGGAGGTAATGGCGCCAGATTCTAAGGCAATGCACAACTGTTGTCATCTCCTTCTCATGAACCATATACCTGCACTTGGTGTCGTTCAACTTTCGACTCTGGTAGGCCACTAGGTGTCTTTCCTATATGAGCATCCCTCCAATGGCAAAATCTGATGCATCGGTGTGAACTTTGAAAGAAATTAAGAAGTCTAGTAGTACGAGGACCGGCTCCTCTATGACCGCCTATGTGAGATGATCGAACGCCTCCTGATATTGATCCGACCGCCACCATGGCCGATCCTTCTTCAACAAATCCATCAATAGGAAGCATAACTTCGAATATCCAGTGATGAACCTTCTATAATAATTTGCCAAATCAAGAAAAGAGCGTAAGTGTGTAACACATGTAGGTACCTCCAACTCGGGTATGGCTGAAATCTTCGAGGGATCCATCATGAGCTTTCCATCCTTAATGATGTGCCCAAGGAATGGCACCCTCCGCTATGCAAACACGCACTTCTCCTTATTCACAAAGAGCTGGTGTTGCTGTAGGGTGGAGAAGACTTGCCTCAAGTGCGCCACATGCTCATCCAACGTCTGATTGTACACAACAATATCATCCAAGTATACTACCACGAATTTATTGATAAAGTCATGGAGTACACGTTGCATCAAAGCACAGATGATTGTTGGAGCGTTAGTGAGGACAAAAGGCATGACAAGGTACTCAAAGCTCCCATACCTTGTCACACATGCAGTATTCTTGATGCCCTCCACCATGCGAACTTGATAGTACCTGCTGCGAAGATCCAACTTGGAAAACCACCATGCCTTACAAGTTGATCGAACAAGTCATTGATTCGTGGAATGGGGTACTTGTTCTTCACCATAAGTTTGTAGAGGGCCCTATAGTCGATGCAGAGTCTTAACAAACCATCATGCTTCTACTGAAAAGTACCGATGCTCCATATGGACTCTTCAAAGGTCGGATGAACCTACTATCCACGAACTCCGTTCGTTGTCTCCTCAACTCCTGGAGTTTAGGTGAGGCCATCTTATATGGTGTTTGAGCTAGCGGATGTGCTCCCTGCATCAAATTAATTCGGTGATTGATTTCTCTTCTTGGCGGCAATTGCTTGGGTAATTTGGGAGGCATCACATCCTCAAATTCAATGAGAACATCCTCAATGGGTGCTGGAATCTCCTCTTCTTCCAATAGGTCTTCCTCTTGAATGGATGCAATATATGTTGGAAGTCTCCTTCTCAGCCACTTAGCAAGTTGCATTGCCAATAGGACTCGCTACAGAGTCCCTCTAACTCACTTTCCTTGAACCATGCAAGGTCTGCTCGAATTTAGAACCACCATTACATCTGAATCCACCTTTACCATGGCATATAGCTGGGTAAGCAAAGACATACTGATGACTACCTCGTAGTTATCAATAGGGGCGACTACCGCTATCACCCATCTGGTCCATGTACTGAATTAGATCTCAACATCCTTCACTATTCTGCTTATAGCTACCTCTACGGAGTTGACCTCCTTGAATGTGTGCTCATCACGTTCAATTTTCAGGTTGAGCTTCTTCGCCATTGCTAAGTCCTTGAAGAAGTTAGTGGCATCCATATCAATGAGTACCTGGAAGGTGTGACCATTGATATTGACAAGTGCATAGAGTAGGCGTCGTGGCCCCTTGGCCTTTAGAATATTGAGATTGAGTGAATCCATCCTTTGGTCGGTCTCTTGCTGCTCCTCCACTATCATAGATGCAATTTTGCCCCTAAATATAGCATTTGAGTGAATCCTTCACCTTATGCAGTTCATTGTAAATATAGCATGAGATAGTACTGGTACCTTGCACCATCCCTTTATCCTTCTCTTGGGAAGCCCCTCCACTTGAGGAGCCTGGATTCAAGCCTTTTCCACCTCCTTTGTGACTTGATTTCACTCCCCCATCTTTGCCCTATTTGGATGCCTGGGCTTTGGGAGCTGTGGATTGAGTCTTGAATTCGATGAGAGCCTCCGCTTGAGCGATCACCTCATTCAAACTCTTGACTCCTCTTTGCTGCAACTCCATCTTGGCCCATGGTTTGAGTCCATCAAGGAAGGTGAAGAGAGAGTCCTCCTAGCTGAGATCAGGTACCTCCAATAATAATTCACTGAACTCTTGCACATACTCATGCACATCACCCTTTTGCGCGAGCCACCGTGATCGTGCTCAAGCATCATCCTTAGCAAACTCGAGAAAGAATTGCTTCCAAAGTTTAGTTTGAAATTGTGCCTAAGTGATGATTGGAACAGCCCCTTGCTTCACATCGTCAACCCAATGTCGCCACCAAAGCATCACCATATCCCTCAAGAACATGGCCGTCGTGCTCACCTTCATGGCTTCACCCCTTACGCTGGTAACTTGTAGGTATTGTTCCATAGCAAAAGGAAAGTTATCTACCTTGTTTGCAAATAGCTACCCACAGAACTCGTATGGCTTGGGAACATCAAGCTTGTGCAGGGGTTGCACAGCCTCACTTATGACCTCCGTTGTCGTGGTAGAAGAGGACACGCCCATGGTAGTTTTTTCTTTGAAAGGTCAACCACCTATATTTGGAGAGCCTTCACCATGGTCTCCAACTTCTTGTTACGCTGCAGCACTTCCTCATAGTGCCGCTCCATATCGAAGAAAATTTGATTCAACTGAGCAGGGATCTCACCTCGAAGGGTTGCATTCTTACCCTCGAGGTCCTCCACTTGTCCTTCAACCTTAGCTATTTGGTCCCTGCACTTCTGTAATCGATTGTCAATGGAGATTATCAAAGATGCAATCCATAGCCATTGTAGGGAATCATCAACTGGATGCACTCCACCCATTGCCGTGCCTCCTCCTGAGGCAGGATTATGATCCAAGGTCGAGGATGATGAATCTCCTATTCCTACCATGGATGCTAATGTAGAGGTCATCTTCTTGGTTTCTAGTATCACTCTGATTCCAACTATCACGTACGAAGGGATCTCAGAGCAAATCCCAACAACGTGCAGCTCGATCTACTCTTCATAGGATAGAAGAGAATCGATCAGCCACCCTAGGTGGGAACCTAGTCTCTATGACCTAGGCCATGCCTAATAATAAGAACACAGCAGAACACAACATAAGGAAACACCATGAAGAAGAAAAAAAACTAAGAAAAAGAGAATTTTTATTAAATAACCACTCGCTGGTTTACGATAGAAGCTCTCCAAGTCTCTTATAACTATGAGAGATCGAGAGACTGGGAGAGCTTCTCTCATAAACTAGCGAGCGATTATTTAATAAAAGTTTTCTTATCCTTATTTCTTCTTCTTCTTCATGGTGTTTTCTGATGTCGTGTTCTACTGTGTTCTTATTATTAGGCAAAGCCTAAGTCATAGAAACTAGGTTCCCATGCTAAGGAGGCTGATCGATTCTCTTTTGACCTATGAAGAGTAGACCGAGCAGCACATTATTGGGATTTGCTCTGAGATCCCTTCATACGTGACATCATGAATAGAATATTTTGGATATGGTTAAGTGTGTATGAAGATTGTGAATAAGTCAACAGGAAATCAATCACCTCTAGTATAGGAAAAGATGACATCCTATGTATTCTCATCTATAGATAACTTAATAAGTCTTTAGCCAAAGCAAAATGAAGATTAGATTAGGCTTCTAATACTTCATTTGAGTGATCATTGATTGATGGAGAATCAACATGAACATGTGTTTGAATTTGACACTAATCCATATTCATAAACATATTTGGGATGCAGAATGATCGAAGAATTGAATTGCACGAAAACTTGCCATTGAATGATATATTTGATATTTTCACTAAATTCTACATCTTTTGGATATCATGATATATTGTTAGATGTCAATCTTGATTTGTAGGTTTGATTGAATTAAAATGATTAATTGAATCCTTAATTAGAAGGTTTTTCTAATTGTTGAATTTGGGTCAGCATGAATTGGATCTTAATCGGTTAAGATAGAGTCTAATTGAATTAGATCAAGATGCACCCAGACCTACTACTAGCTAGATGTGGAACCCATGGTCACACACATTAAAGAATTGATTAAGAAATATTATTAGAATCATTGGATCCTAATTGGGTTGCTAATTAGCATGCTAATGTTAGCTAACCCAACTCCTAACCAAATTGGTTTTGGTTCAAATCCTTACATTTTGGGTAACCAATTTTAATTGGATTTAATATTAGGTTGAGCCAGAAGGGGTAGCCATCAGATGGCACCTCATGAGCCTTTTCTCCAAGTGGAGGAATCCAATGCGCCTAAACCTCTTCACCAGAGGTGGCACAAAAACAAAGGAAGGGGCACAATGTTTTGGCATGCACAAGTAGTTGGACTCCTTCTGCTTGGGGTCTTTGACCCATGTGCCACCCCCTAGGTCCCTCCCTCCCCTGTCCATGCCTTGGACCAAGTCAAATGCCAATTTGAAAAGTCAAAATGGCATGGAGCTCAGGATTGCATGAGGAGTCACATTACTTCAGAGAGGATGGCACCAAGACTCCTTCTACATGAAGAGTCTTCATTGGTGTCTCCTCATCGTTTCTCTCTCTCTTATCTAGATAATATTCCCATGCCTTATCAAATTAAGATCTGATTATATGTTGAAAAGTCATATATATGATGTTCCAAAGGTAGAAACAATTTTACGATTATTTTAGGCACCCACTTAGAGTCCTCTACATCAAGAGACTTAACTGCTTGCTTGATAGACCTTTTGGAGGGCTGATAAGTATTGGGAATAGGTGCTATTGGCACCTCATCTAAACCTATAAATTAGACTCGTATCCGAGGAGTTGCATTTGAAAGTTTGATCAGATTTTCTTTCTTCCTTTATTTAGACAAGGTTTTATTAAGACAAGGAGTCTTCCTTTAGACAAGGTCTTAACTAAGACAAGAAATTCTCTTAAGATAAGGATTAGGAAGAGAATTTAGGAAGACTACAAAGAGAATAAAAGGAAAGAAAAAGGGAGAAGAAAATAGTAAAAGGCTAAGGGATTCTTGAAAAAGAATTCAGCAAGCAAGGATTCAAGAGGAGACTTTCTTGAAGCCAGTTCCTATGTTGATCATTGTTGGAGGGCAAACACGTGGATGCCTCATGAAATTTGATCATCACCAAATCAGATTTTAATATGTATGCTTCCTTATCTTACTCCTTATTCATGCATATGATTGAATATCATCAAGGGGTTCTTGGGTTTAGGGTTTAGTTGATCATAAATTTTGAAATTCGATCGCTTCTGCTATGTTGATCAAATCCTACACCTGGTCATTCGAGAAGCAAGGGCTAATCTATAAGGACCCTTGAATACTCATTCTTAGATAAGCTAGATAAAGACTCACCTTTCAATGAGGTCAGAAGACTCCTCGCTCTTTAGGAAGGAGAGTTGAAGAAAAACTCGCTTTTCAGCAATTCAGATGAAGACCCACTTTGTAGCGAGGTCGAAAGACTCCTCGCTCCTCAACGAGGAGAATCAAATGAAAACTTGCTTTTCAATGAGTTCGAATTAAAATCCACTTTTCAGCAAGGTCAGAACAGTCCTTGCTCTTCAGCAAGGAGAATCGAAGGAAAACTCGTTTTTAGTGAGTTTTGATAAAGGTCTGCTTTTTAGCGAGGTCAGAAGAAGAATCAAAGAAAAACTCGCTTTTCATTAAGTTTGGATAAAAACTTACTTTTTAGTGAGGTCAAAAGACACCTCACTCTTCAGCAAGAAAAATCAAAGGAAAACTTGCTTTTTGATGAGTTTGGATAAAGATCCATTTTCCATTAAAGTCAAAGACCCCTTGCTTTTCAATGAAGAGAACTCCAAAGAAAGCTCCAGTCCCTACAATTTTAGGTTTCTAAGTTATGCAACATCGACGTTATTCTAAAACTTCAATAGGATTCAAGGTTGGAGAACAAAGTTATAATTGGCATCAAACTCGCCATCACAATGCAAAATAGAAAAATTGCAAAATACTTCTTATTTGATCCAAATGTTCAAACTACAACTTCGGTGCTACTAAGTGTAGGCAACACCCCACCCCCCCACCACCCACCACCCACCACCCAAAAAAAAAAAGAGGGGGGGGGAGCAAGTACATCAGGAATGCTTCAATGGTGAGATGGGCTGTCTTCAGCTTGAAGGCTCTTGTCATGCTGCATTTCTTACTTGACTTCGGTTGCCGAGGCTTCAAGAGAACCGATCACCTAAATCTTAACCTCCTCCAGAACCTCGATTGATGAGACGTCCACCTCATAGAAACGCCATTGGATCAAGACCTTGCAGTTCAAGAAACCAGTCTTGAAAGCTATACTGGTCACCTTCAAGGACTTGAGTGACATGTCGAAGTTAACGGTAGCAACCTCGACCTTCTATTGATTGATCTGATCTTCTAAAGCCTCCACTGCTGCCGTACACTCTATCACTTTTGCCTGAAGATCAGCAGAAGAACACTTTTCCTCATCCAATGAATTGTAAAGGCTAGAAATTCTCCCTCAGGCGGTGTAAAGTTCATTTCAAAGCCACCTAACTTTCTCAATCGTTCCCCACCTCACCTCTTTGGCTATCTTCGAAGAACCGATGTACTACTCCAAAATGGACACTTTCTCCTGAGCCTAACAAAACTTGGTTTGATACCAAGCAGTCTTCGCAACCACACCCCATATTTTCTCTTTCGCTACCTTAGCCAATCTCTTGGGCTCATCCGTTAGCCGAGATCTTTCTATAGCATGCGCCTTGGTGTCCTTCCAATAATTTTGATCGAAGCCTCATCATAACTTTTCTTTATTTTCAAGAGCTTCTGCTTGGCTTTCGCAACTCTTTTCTTTGCCCACTTGGCATTTTTCTTAGGAGCCTCAAGGCAAGCCTTAACCAATACACCTTGAGGAAGAGGATCGGTGTGAAGATAGATGGGAAGATAACCATAGTGTCCACACTGACCAAACTAGTTAAAGAACATGCATGCAAGAATCAAAAAGTCAAAGAGAAACCCAAAGGTGAAAGAAAATTCATTTTCAATAATGAAAATTTTTTTACAATGATAAGAAAAGAAAAAAAAAGTACAAAAATCAAGCCTCAACGTCCTCAGCTTGAAGGTTAGTAGAGGAGCATGGGGCAACATTCGTTGGTTGTTCAGACCCTCCAGTTGGCGGTGGCAACATCGACATCAGCTGGGCTTCGATGGAGGGGCTACAAGTGCTTCCTCAGCAATGTCTCTAGGTTGTGGCCACTCCTTAGTGACTACAGAATTAGAGGCTTGGTGGTCGTCATTAGGTCAACCCTCATCTAAAAAGGAGAAGTCGAGGTCCTGGTGATGGGCCAAAATCTTTTGGTAGTAGTCCTCTTACCCGACCATGAAGTCAAGTCTGATGTAACGATCACCAAAAGGATTTCATTGGATCCTAAGAAAGCATACTTCAGTGGGTCCAAGAATGGCTTCAATTTTAGTGTAGGTGGTGATTCTAACAAGGGGGCAATTAGAGTGCTAGATGGAGTAGGCAATGGCTCATACTTTAATGTCCCTAGTGGGGTGGTTTTAGAATAGGGTATTTTTAATAATGTATTTGCTTCTTTGATATACCCATTTAGATCAAAATCTTCCACTCCAAAATGATCCAAACATGCCTGTAAAGGATCATGAGACAGTATGGTTGGAGAAGCTTCTTCCATACTCCATATCTCCTCTAGTATATCTATTTCAAAGTAAATTTTAGTTTGTGGTCCTTAGGCAGCATTAAACATATTCAACCTCAGCTTTTTGTTCACAAACGATACGTCCATAACTCCTGTCCTATAGTTGATACACGTTGTTCGTGCAGAAAACCACTAGACATCGGAATGCATTGGAGTTGGAAAAGATGAGATCATTGATGAAACTTGCAAGATAAAATCCTGGCTAGAGTTGGCTCCTGTACGATCCTTCGATGGTTAAGTTAGTTTCCTAACCAATAAGAATGGAGTACGCAGAAGAATTAGAGCACAAAGGAGAGCTTAAGAGAATTGCACACAACCAAGGATTCATACAATAGTTATAGGCTTGGCTGGTGCGACCAAATTACCGAACTTCAATAGAAACTTCAGAAGGCTGGTGACAAGATAGCCCAACTTCAAAAGTGGCTAGCAGATAGGGCTCAAGCTAGCTCAAGCAAAGGTTCGAATGAAATTACTTCTCTAAAGGACACCCTAGGAAGCCTTTCTGAGATGCATGAAAAGGACAAGGCCGAGCTGCTCCAACTTAAAATTTAAATGGCTTATCAAGAAAATGCAATGAAGGACACTGAGGCCAAATCTGAGGTTTTGTGGAAAAGATTGATAGAGGCTGAGGAAGATACGAGAAGAGATCGAAAGCTACTTGGCAAAAGTTTAGCAATGAGGAAAGAGCTTGAAGACAAAGTCAATGATTTGAAGCACTCTCTCATAATGGCTTGAGCTAGAAGTTTGAAGTCAGAATAGGACTTCATTCTTATTTTTTTTTTGGATGTAATCGATCTTGAAGACCTTCATTTATAATGCACTCTTTTTCAATTAAATAATACTTCTTTTATCCATCCTTCACTATCTTGCTTTGATTTAATACTTGTAGAATTCAATGTTTCTATGCCATGTCTCCGATGTTGGTGTTGTTTTGAAATGGTAATCCTGGTCCAAGGTCTTGCAAGCATGTCCCCCTTGTTTATGAACAAAGGTCCTCCAATCCTATTTGGATTTAGCCTTTCTCCCGATTTAGAAACTAAGGGCTTTTGTTTCCCTTGTAGAGGTCTTCATTAGTGTCAAGATGAGGTCCTTCTCCTTATCCTAATGTTGTCAACCCCCTGTTTAAGAATCGAAGGCCTTCAATCCCTTGTAAGGGTCTTCATCCACATCAGGATGAGGTCCACCTTCTATTTCCAACGTGTTCGGCTTTTATCCTTCTTAGGATGAGGTCCATCTTCTATTCCTAATAAGATTATCAGGGCACAAAAGGACTATTGAGAGGACCTCTTTTCGTTACCTCCTATTTAAGAATTGAAGGCCTTTACTCTTGTTACGATGAGGTTAACCTCTTGTTTAAGAATTGGAGGCCTTCATTCTTGTTAGGATGAGGTTAAACTCCTATCTTAAATAATCGAAGGCCTTCACCCTCATTAGGACGAGATTAACCTCCTATCTTAAATAATCGGAGGCCTTCACCTTCATTTGAAAATGAAGTTCTGATTCAACTATCTCCAATCAAAATGCCACACCAACAAAAAAATCAAGAATGTTAAAATAAAAAATTTTATTAAAAGGTAACTATTGGTATTACACTTTGAAAGTTTTCAGAGTTCTAAGGTAGTGCAGCCTCATTCCCACCAATGTCCCCTAGTCACTGAATTGATAATTTTGAGTGGATGTCGATCTCCCTCTAGTTCTTCTCTTCGAAGTTGTTCTGATTGTGGTGGTACTCTTAGCTGATCCTTCCTCCTTTTTGATCGATGTCATAGGAATCGATCCAGTCGACCTCATCTGATTAGCTTCTTAATTTCATCCTAAAGTTGGAAACATTTTTCATTGTCATGACCATGGTCATAATGGTATAAACAATATCTGTTGGAGTTGGACTTATTTAGATGAGTTTGTAGCCTCTCCAGTCTTGGCAGTTGTTCCTTAATCTCCATCAAAACTTGAGTTTTTGGAGCATTCAAGGGGGTGTAACTATTGAATCTCCTGAAAGGAGAATTTTGATGAATCTCTCCATCCAGGCTTCTTGACCGACATGTCCGATGTGGAGTTCAAGTTCTAGAATGTGGCTGAGCTTTGCTTGGCTTCTCCTCAAGTATGGGCTTGCTAAATTCTCATATCTGTCGCTCTCTGGCAGCATCATCATCACAAAGCTTGAAGGCTTTCTCAGCTTGGGTATAGCCCTCAACCTAGGCTAGCATGTTGGCAAAGTTGGAGGATTTATGGTGCTCCCAAGTCTTGGCAGGCCATGGAAGGAGCCAGGATGTTGGATCCGAGGAGACTAGGATAGGAGTTATCCTAGGGTAGAGGCGGTGTTTAGCCCTCCATGGGCTCAAGGTCTAGGTATTGAGGGGCTTGGTTGGTGATTCAAAGATCTGGGACAAGGTGGAGCAAGAAACCATAACCGAAGCATGAAGACTATAGAAAAGAATTTTTCTGTAGGTTAGCTGGTTCAGTCCAGGATTGGGTCGACTAAGTCTCAATGCATAGGCTAAATAGAGATGAGTGCATTCAGAACTATAGGCTGACATGCAATTAGGTCGGCTCAATCTAAAACTGAGCCGACCCAATGTCAGATTAGCCGCCTCAGTGTTGAGACTGAGCTAGCTTAATCCACAGGTAGAGCTATGCTAGGGTCTATTTAGGGCTATGATAGAAACTTATCCTAAGAGTCTTAAGGTCTGATTTGAGAGGTCTTAAGAGGATAAACTCATATATGGGTCGGATTTAGATCCAGGGGATGAGAGCATGGGAGACATGGGTGTACATGGGCTCAGTGAGTGCTTTCATGTATTGGGTTAGCCAGGAGAGTTTACGATCAGGCCTAATGGCTATGTATAAATACATAGGTTATATTAGGATTTTCAAGAGAGAAATCAATATAGATCTTTTCACCCTCAATTTCTCTTCTTTCTTCTCTCTAGTGTTGTTTCCCTATGTTCTTGAAGAAGCCCTAGAGAGAGGAGGCACCTCCCTCAAGTCCAAGGAGGGAGGTGCCCCAGCATAGATCTAGATGATGATCTATGGTATGCTGCCCTTAGAGAACAAAAAGTCTCTCCATATCCATGCTAAAGATCAGAAGCTTTCGCAACACGGTATTAGAGCTTGTGATGTTAAGAGAGGATTGGCATTCAAGCGGTATCATATGTTGGAAATTGTGTCCTAAAAGCCAATCGTTAGCCTATTAATGGTTGAGCTACTTTGTACATGTAATTGATCATTGATAAATAAAATACTTTGACATATTTTTCATCACAAATCTTCATCTTCTAACGAACTCCATTTTTATGATAAAGTCCTTAGGATTATTTAGTTTTGATAAAAAGAGAATTTATCGATTAGTCCTTAAATCAGTTCACGACCAAATGATAGACTGTTAAATAGAATGACAGCATCTATCGAGTATAGATCGCTGTATGCCATATAGATTGGTTATCCTTTTAACCAAAGAGTGTGGAGACACTAGTATGGCATACAGGTGAGATGTATGGGTATATTGTCATTGAACGTGACCAACTCCAAAGCATTCTACTGTCGAAGATGTTTCTAATGGAATATAGGTATAAGTGTCCCTTAGACCTGAGATCATCTCAGTGACTTGCAAGCAACTTATTGTGCTTTAGTATTGGACTAACTAAATTTTTAATTCAATAATAAAAAACTTTTGGGCATAGTCAAGTACTTGCAAAGTCAGTGTGCAATCAAGATGAAATTGACCACTCCAAGAGTTGGAGAAAATATATCACTGTACTTCAATATAGCAAAACCTTGGTCAAGATAATCCATCAGATGAATTTGATATTTTGAAATATAATGTAGACAATTTGATCAGAGTTGATAGTTGAACTCTGAGGTGTCTTACGAGCATTTTGGTCAAGAGCATGAATTATATGGAAACTATATCCGCATGGGTCCCAAGGATGGTGTTTTACGCATTCGATCTATCTGGTCGTCGGATATCATTGCTAGATGATCACTTTGATTAGTACAAAAATTTATTTCTATACTATCAACTTAGGTTCGAACCCATGAGGTCACACACATTAGAGCTCACAATCTGATCGGATGGTTGATCAACGATTGAGAATCATTCTAGGGTTAAACAATCAATATGATTGATGTTTAACCTAGTGCAAATATTATAGGAGGATTGATTAGCAATTTGATTGCTAATTAGCTTAATTTGATTAATCCAAAGGACTGAGATTAAGTTTAATTAAATATAATTTAATTAGATTTAGTTTGGCCATGATGGATCAAGTCCAATTGACTTATTGGATAAGACTAGTGTAAGAAAAAACTAGTCCTAGTCTAACTAGGACTTAGGTCAATCCAATTTTCTAATTTAATTAAAAAAATTAAATTAAAATTAAATCTAATTTAATTGAACCATTAATTGGGTTAGAACCTAATTTAATTTGGTTGAGTTGGTTTTGATTTAATTTGGTTTAAGAAACCACTTTGATCAAGTCATAGATAGAATCCTGGTAAGACTAGGATTCCTCCTTGCGCCACCTTAGTCCCAATGCCCCCATGCCTATTTTTTTGGTATTTTTTATGAAAAATCTTTTTCTTCCTCACCTTCATGTATGCCCCTCTCTTCCTCTCTTTCTCACATGGTAATTGGGTAGAAGACCAAGTCAAAGAAGGAGTTTGTTTTGATATTGGATTCTGTGAGATAGAATCCTAACAAACCCAAACTCTTTCCAAAAGGTGCCGCCCCCACTCCCAATTAATTTATCTCTTATTCCACATGAGAAACCCCTTTTCTTGTGTTCCTTTTCTTGCTGGTACATCCAAAAAATTATGGATGGGGCACCAAAGAGTTGGGTGCCCCTTGACTTGTCCTGTTTGACCTTTCCTTGTCTAGTATTTGACCTAAATAAGAACTCTTCTTTTTCTATATATTTTGAATGAATTTTAGCTTAAAATTTTTATGAGTTACCAATATTTGAAAGTAATTTGAGGTGTGTAAAAATCAAGGAGAGAGAACTTTTGGGCATTGAGATTTAATAGACACAAAATTAGGTGTCTAGGTGAGAGCAAAGAGAAGAAGAAGAGGGTATTCTTCTAGGGTTGCTGTGTTCATCTCTTCCCTTCCTTCTTGCTTGGATTTTCTGAGAGTGTCTCACATCTAAAACCTCTTCTCCTCCTTCTCCTCTTTGGAAGAGTCCAATCTAGAAGAAAGGAGGCATCTGATTAACCATCAAAGAAAGATCAGTGCAGTACTAGCATACTATACTGATTTCCAGCATCTGGATTTTTTATCGTGATCGTGGGCTCGTGTGGACAACTCCTAGAGGCCAGACATATGTATGACTTGCAACTTCATCCTCAAGGCTAGATCTATGTGTTAGAACATCTAACTCGCTCAAATAATAAATCTGATCTATTATTTTTTTCATGCATGCATGAGATGTAGTATAAATCTTGGTTGATGTGATCAACCTTTCCTTCTTATTTATTTTTGATTTTAGATTTAAATGTCATGCAATAATCATATAATATAATCTTAGATATAGGGATTATTTGATATTTAGAATTAATTAGATTGATTTTGAGTCTTTCGTTGTTGATCTAGAAAAAATTTCAAGATTTAGCCCTGAAATCCTAAATCTGGTTCCTTCAGTTGGTAATAGAGTTAGATTAATTATTATATGATTATTGATGCATGCTTGGATTACTTTTAAATTAGATCTAATTAATAATCTAATATTTAAATCTAAAATTAAAATCTTAGATCATACGAACTACTTTAAGGTTATCCTGCTGTAAAGTTTATCCCTTACAGTGCAAAGATTGTCCTAGTTCGTATAAATCTAATATTATTCATAAATTTATTAGATATGATCTGATGTTATTTATAATTTATTTAAAAAAAATTTTAATCTAAAAATAAAATTTTAGATTGCATGGACTGATCTTATAAGATTGTTTTACTGTAAGGTTTATCTCTTACAGTGAAAAGGTTGTCCTAGTACGTGCTGATCTAAAATTTTGATCATAAAATTTTAGATTAAATCTAAGAGATTTTATGATCTGATTAAAAATATTTTAATATAATTTTAATCATCATAAATATGTTAGATTTGATCTAAGTTGACTTATGATTGATTGATGTTGAAATTGTTTTAATTATATGAACTTGTTTAGATTAGATCTAAAGTAGTTCCATGCTTTTCTTACTTGCATATTGATTATGAATCAAACATACAACTTGGTTAGTAGAATCATGTTGTAAAAGTATTTTATAAATATAAAAATTATTTTTGAAGTTGAATCTCAACCCTCAATCCAAAACTTAATTAAGAATTAAGAAGTTGTTTGATTAGAATCTAGGATTGTAAATTGAAGATCCTAAGACATGAATCATAACACATTGGGTTAAATAGGTTAGTGAAGATTAGGTTCATTAATTGGGTTAGACCTAGGGTTAGATTAAAGAATGGACTTAATTAGAGAATTGACTAAATCTAATCAATTATTGTCTTAGATTAGATCAAGGATTCTCTAGATCAATTACAATAGTTGTAGTTGGTCTAGTCAATATCTTTAACAAAACCCAAGATGGACTTGATTCTTGGCTATGCGGTATAGCATGAGTTGTTAGATTGATCTAATTGAAACTAATTAGACCAGTTGGTATCTAAGATAAACCAGACTGATGGTCTTTAATTGGCAACTCGCTTATCTGGCCATTTCTGATGGTGTCTAAGGCAAGTCTTGGCAGACCTTCCCACTGATCAAACTTACCTAGTCTCTTGGTGAAATTATGTTTTGATCAGATCACTTGACTATTTGAGCTAATCCATGTCAGCTAGGTAAATCAGTTTGACTGATTTAGGTGCTCCTAGATCAGTCTATTAATGATCTCTCTTATGCTGACTTGGTGAAGTTAGTGGAAGGATCATGACAAGCTGGTTCATCTGACCTTCCCTCATTTTCAAATTAAATTCTATAAAATTATTAGATCTCTAAAATAAAATAGTAATGTGATAACTGGATCATAGCCTCTTATTAAAATGGATGATAATGGGTCCATTAGTTGGATAATCATTAGAGGCCCAAAGGCCTGGTGCTTATCAGTTGATGAAATTATCATTCATTATATGATCTCTTGGATACATCTTTCTAAATGGTGGTCAGGTGGGCCAACCAAAGTTGGCCCTGATCATTCATTGATTGGTTGGGCCAAGTATCATCATGTTAATGGTTGGAACTAACTGGACCCTTTTCTAAGAAGACCAAAGCCAACTGATCAGGGGCTGGGGCAAAATTTAATTATTAAAAGTTGTTTGAAAAAATAATTGGTTATAAACCTATCCTTAGATGCACATTGGTTGGCCAACCAAAGTTAGGCTCATGTGCAGTCTATGTGGATTCTAGTATCCACTAAGAAATTAGGATAATTCCTCGAGTTGGAGGTAGAGGCTACCAATTCGAATAAAATAGTGAAAGAATCTTTTGATTAAAAGCTAAAATCTTTAGGTTTAATGAATCAACTACTAATTAGCTTATGATTTTTTTTATGCAAATATGGTCACTTTCCTATCGCTCCGATCATTATTGGATAATAATAAGTTGATGGGACCTAACTTTGACAGCTAGTATCGAAAGTTAAAGATTATCCTGGAGCATGAACGCATCCTACATGTTGTTAGATATATGTATCCTAAAAATCAGAATTGGCTGACACTTGTAATACACTTCTAGGGGTAAAATTGTAATTTGGACTAATATCAACAAAATGGGTTATTTTCTATCATATATGTGTATTTAGTGTCTGTGATACATCCTTTGAGTTAATGGTAATGATAATTCATATTTTCAAGAGCTGAAAATTTAAAACATGAATAATCATTATTAACTCATAAAATGCTTCCGACCATAGGATCATCACGAGGATGGTGATTGATCCGAAAGGTTGGTGTACAATCACTTCTCTTTAGTAGATGAGTCTTGAGTCTATGGTGTGGAGACACCAGAGCGAGAGTACAGGTACTCGTTAGAGAACGAGGGCACTGAGCGTGACCATCTCGAGTAGTCATTAGGAAAGTCTACCTTCTCGTCAATGACTGACTCGATGCTGCAGTAGTGTGTCTGATTCTTTGACCTGAGGTGCATCAACAGTTCACCTTGAGGGTGTTATAGTTTGACTACACCATTACTCGATCTCCTAGCCATATGGAATCCTGAGGTGTATGTTGGCTATAGCATGTTCATTGTAGGAACTGGATTAGCATCAAGATGGAATCTATCTACCTCGGTGGTAGAGGAGCAGCCCTATGATGATCATGAGAATCAAGTCCAGAAGCCCATGGCCATGGCAGAGTGAAATAATAGAAAGAGTTTCTATTTAGATTTTCACATTGGACTTGAATCGAATGATTACATCATATGACAGAGACTAGGGTTTGACGAGTTCACCTTAACCCTAATCTGATCGGGGCTCAAGATAGAAGAACTTAATCACACAGGTAGCTGCACCAAGAGGTTCGCATTCAGCTCTGATGGGTTGCCACCATATACTGCTAGGTGTCACTGGTGGATTTTGGGAGCAATTAGAATGATTTAGATGATCGATCATTCTAGCTGTTCGAATCAGAAGAGTTCTGATCCATCGAAAGGAGTTTCGATGATGTCGATGATAGAGATCATGACATATCCCATTACCATACAGAACTGAACCTAACTGGGTCACACAAATAAGGGTTTGAATCTGGTGATCATCAATTGAACTGATCCAGTTCAATTGATCTGAATGAGATTCAATTAGGTTCAAGAAAATCGTGCTAGCACTCGATTGAACCTAACGTTCTTCTTTTACTATCATAAATAGTTGTCCTGACTGAGCCAAAGGAGTTTGTGCTCATTTAGAGGCCTTCACTTTGTCTGACTAGAGCTTGTCCAAGTCAGAAAAGGTTGTCTTATTTTGTAAGACATTACCTGCCATTTTTGGTCACCTGCCATTTCTCGTCCTTTGACTTTGGTCAAAAGTTGACCTTTGACTGGTCAAATGTTGACCATTGACACTTTGACTTTTGTCCATGTGTCATGCACCTATTGGAGGGCTGGTGGGGGCTTGTCCCCCTACCAGAACCTGGCAAGGAGGAGGGCGCATGCCACCCTTGGTGTGTGCCCAAGCTGGAGGCGCCCAGGAGTCCCTGTTGGATAGGGACTCCATCTCCTTTTTGGATTCCAATTAGAGTTCTCCTAAGAACCAACTTTGACTGGTCTTAGGCACCCTCTAAGGAGGAATCCAGGGGACTCTATTCCCACCAATCAGATTTAGATCTGATTTCACAAAGGGTTGTGATTGGTTGGGAAGAAGAGGAGTTGGATCACGCTTAGTCTATAAATAAGACCCTGCGCCCAACTCAAAGTGCATCACAATTCTCCACGCCCCAAGACTGCTTCTCCTCTCCTCTTCCATGCCAAACCCATCTTCTCCCTCTCCTCTCCACACCCAAAAGGATTTTTGGACCTTGGTTGGTGCAATCCAGATGAGAGAAAGGCGACTGAAAGCTAGAAGGCTGCACTACTGCATAGGACAACTGCTAATCTTCAAAAGAAGTTTTGAAGATCCTTCAGATCAAATTCAGATCTAATTTTTGAAGACATGATAGAGAAGAAGAGGATCTCCAAATCCAACCTGAGTGGATATCGATAGAGGCCAGGCACTTGCGTGGCTTGATCCAGAACCTTCTGCTGCTTATAGGATCATCAACGAGTAATAGGATTACCCACTTCAAGATAAATTAAATTTAATTTAATTTATCTAATTTTATTTTAATTATTAAAATAATAAAAATTAGATCTAAAATATTTTAGATCTGATCTAGATCAAAGAGTAAAATTTTTGAAATATATCTCTTGATCTGATCAGATCTAAATGAACTTAGTCCAAAAAATCAGGATTTTCCTTCACATGTGATAACGGATGATGCACCTAAGGAGCCAGCTGTAAATGCATGTAGAACTATCAGAGACACTTATCAGAAGTAGCTCAATGACTGAACCACAGTGCACTGCATTATGCTGGCTGTGATGAGCAACAAGTTTAGTCATAGATTTGAGATGGCTCAGCCAAAGACATGCTTCAAGTGTTGGAGGATTTCTTTGGCACACCCGATAATGTGGAGAGACACAAGACTAGTTGTGCCATCTTCAACACCAAAATACAGGATGGAGCCTCTGTCACTAATCATGTACTATACATGATCGAGTTGATAGAGTGCTTAAGCAAGCTCGGCTTTCCCTTGCACAAATAGCTTGGAAAAGATGCAATACTAAACTCACAGCCCAGGTCTTATCTCCTATTTCTTGCACATTATAGAATGTCAAAGCCTAAAGTTAACTACCATGAGTTACTGAGATTACTTCAGAACTTTGAGAAGGATCACCAGCTCCACAAAAAGTCGGTGAACTTAGTGGAAGGTTCATTTTCTCGTTCTCGGCCCTTTGGGAAAGGAAAGAAGAACAAGAAGAAGAAAGCTAAGAAGGTGCAAGTTCAGGCTAGGATATCTATGCAGGGCCAGATCAGAAAAATCAAGTTCGATAAGAAAAATCAAATTTAAAAATAACAAATAAAATAAAAAGCATGAAGAAATTAGACTGTTTGATTGCTGAAATTGATTGTCTGCTGCTCTTGATGTGGAGAACTTGGCGAAGAAGAAGAGGCTCCTTGATCGATATCTTGATCATCGAAGAAAAATCAAAAATCCTTTTTGATTTTCTTACAAATTACTTTTTTTTATCTCTCTCCTCTCTCTTTCTCTCTCTCTTTCTCCCTCTCTTTCTCTTTCTCCCCGTCTCTCTCTTTGTCTCTCTCTTTAATTCTCTTTCTGATTCCCTGTCTCTCTCTCTATTTTTTTTCTCACGACAACACTAGGTTCTTTTATAGGTAAAGAGTTTTATTTTCCCCAAAATTTATCAAAAATTAGGTTTAGGACTCCTAAATCAACTCAAATTAAGATCTGGGTAATTCTGCCCATTAGATCTTGATCAAATGGTCCAAAAACCACTCAAAAAGCCCTTAAAATAACCCAGATCAAGTCGGATTTAATATCAGCCGTTGGATCATCCATTGGATCGAATCTGGGCCATCCGATCGCATTGAAAGAAGGCTTCAGATCTATAGTTTAATGTCAGGATGAATCTCAGCCATTGGATCTCGATCGAGAGTTGCAGATGCCATCCATCAGCACCTTCTTCTCGTCCGTCTGATCAAGCTTCAGTGAAAACCGCCCGTTAGATCAGCCAGAATTCCCAAATTGCCCTCCATGGACCGTGCGCGAGCCCGGTGTTGCATGGACCGCCGCGTTCTTCAACCAATCAGCGCGCTCTTTATGCCATGAAATTCCCAAATTACCCTTCAGATGGTCCACCGTGCGCCGCGAAAAATGTTGACGTCAGCGTTGCATCGGCGGGTTTTTTTTTTTTTTTTATTTGAAATTCGATTCTGGGCTCGTTTGAAGTCCGTTTTGCCTAAAATTTTTTTCATCAGAACCAAAAAAATAAGATCTTCATATTAGTGGCCTTCTTTCTTGCATAAGATTAATAAAAGTATCAATTTCTAATAAAATAGATTAATTTATTTTATAATTTAATACTTTTATTAGTATATTTTTACCACTTATCACACCCCCAACTTAGTCATTGCTAGTCCCTTAGCAATGTTTTATTTAATACCATATTTCAATAAGATTATCCATCACAAAAATAAAATCTAGGATTAAAGGTCAAAAAGTTTAGAAAATACTGCTAACTAAGCATTGAGCTTCAAAAGCAAATTTTTCAGTCAATACAATTAAAAATTTTCTTAGAGTACATCAAAGATCTATAGCACTTATGTTTGTGATGACTAACTTTAGCATTTCAGTATTAAATTAAAAGAATAAAAGTATCCTCTCTTATCACCTATTTTGATCAATTTTCTATACATTCTCAATTTTATACTCATGAATTAAGGTAGCTTTCACACTGCCTTTTTTTTTTCTTTTTTTTTTTTTTTTTTTTTACTGTGCTGAGCATCCTGGCCTTCCCTTCATCATTTTATGTGAATTTTCACACTTGACCTAGGTGCAGAGACCCAATTACTAGGCTTTGGGCAATCCACATATACTCTATCTTTTGCACTTTATTTATAGGCAGGTAGCTCTTTCCTTAAATTCAAGTTTCTTTGATTAGAATGTATATTAATTACCAAAATTTTAGTGATAATTGAATCCTCAGTTGGCCTTATAATCAATACCTACTTTGCCTTGTTAGTGTGCATGTGCAATAAAAAGTGCTAATAATCTTTTAATGACCTAAGTAGGCTGCTAAAAGTTGACCAACTAATCTACTTCTTTAACTCATTACATTCATTAGCAAATAATTCTATCTTTTATCACTTATCCAGTTTATCTTGCTCAAGATTTTCTTCTTGACACATGGGATTTTTTTTTTTTTTTTTTTTTAACTTTAACTTGTTCTATGTTGTCTTAAAGGAGAAAGAAAAATAAAGGATGTAATAAAGGATAGGAAAGAATACACCTGATTTGGTTCAATCTGGTTCTTTGGAGCTTTGAAATTTTGCTTGAGTTCTCATTGATTTTTCTGCAAAATTGAAAATACACACCAGAGCAGTAAAAGAGCAACAACAAATTACTGAAAAAATAAAAGAAAAGAAAAATGATCAAAACTAAAAAGAAAAGAAATAACCTATCTAGTAGTTCTGATTTATAGTCTTCAGCTTGACTTTCTTTGAGTTCTAAAGTGGATCAATCTGGTGCCACTTCAATTGGAATACTTTCATGTTTGATTGAATCCTCTTTCAATTTGACATTGCTTGCTTTTGTAGTCTCAAACCTATTTTCTACAGAATTCTCATATAATGGATTGTCAATAATGTCAATTAGAAAACAAGTTTGATTATCATCAATATGTTTAGTATCTTTGAAAACATTAAAAGTAACTTGTTCATCTTGGACTCTAAGAATTAATTTTCCTTGTTGAACATCTATTAAAGCTCCTCCAGTAGCTAAAAAGGGTCTCCCTAAAATAAGGGGTACATCATAATCTTCTTCCATATCAAGAACAATAAAATCAACAGGAAAAATAAACTTGTTTACCTTTACCAAGACATCCTCCACTATACCTCTTGGATATTTAATGGATCTATCGGCTAATTGAAGAGTAATAGTGGTAGGCTTTGGTTCTCCTAGACCCAGCTTCCTGAAAATAGAAAAAGGCATGAGATTTATGCTTGCTCCTAAATCACATAAAACTTTATCAAAACTACAATCACCAATAATGTAGGGGATAGTAAAACTCCCTGGATCTTTTAACTTCTATGGTAATTTATTTTGAAGTATTACTGAGCATTCTTCATTCAAATTTATTCTCTCATGCTCCTTCAGCTTTTTCTTATTTGTTAAGATTTCTTTGAGAAACTTGGCATACCTGGGCATTTGAGTAATAGCATCTACAAAAGGAATATTAATATATAAATTCTTTAAAATTTTGAAAAAAGTTAGAAAATTCCTTATCTGGATGCTGTATTTATCTTTCTGGGAATGGCAGTGGTGGCACGTAGGGCTTCACATTTGGATCAGCAAACCGTATACCTGGAGACCATCCATCTGCTGGTTGTTTTGGTGACTGACGAATTTGAGTTGATGGTTCCTTATTTGTAGTTGGCTCTTCAGTCTCATTCTTCTGATGTGGCTCCTCCAGCTTTGTACCACTTCTTAGGGTGATAGCATTGACTTGCTCCCTTGGATTTGTCTCCGTATTGCTTGGCAAAGATCCTTGAGGTCTCTCGGAGATTATCTTAGCCATTTGACCTATTTGCATCTCCAAGTTTCGAATTGCTGCTGTTTGGTCCTGCCTAAGTTTGGCTTCCAAATTTTTTATACTTACTTCTTGGTTTTGCATAAATTTGACCATCAGCTCTTCCATGTTGGACTTCTTTTTAGGTACTTGGAATCCCGGGGGTGGCTGTTGTGCTATATTTTGATTGCTCCATGAGAAATTTGGGTGCTGTCTCCACCCTTGATTGTATGTGTTAGAGTAGGGATTGTTTTGTTGCAGCCTAAAAAAATTTTCAACATAATTAGCTGTATCAGTTGTTTTAGCAAAAGAATTACCTATCTGGCAATTGCTCATATCGTGTTCTCCTCCACGCAGGTCATAAGTAATGCTCTGAACATGCATAGCTGTTCCCTTCAAGTTATTGACTTCAGCTCTAAGGGCTGCAATTTCAGCTAGTAAAGTTGACACGCAATCTACTCCCTGCACAGCTGCTAGTCTTTTTGGCATCATGCGCTCTGTCTGCCATTGATAGCTATTTGATGCCATCTCATTGATCAGATCGAAGGCTTCTTCCTCCATTTTTTGATTAATGGTTCCTCCTGCTGCTGCATCAATCATAGATCGATTAGTAGGAGATAAACCATTATAGAAAATTTGTACCTGAAGCCAGACGGATAGTTGATGATGTGGACATCTCCTCAGCAGTTCCTTGAAATGCTCCCAAGCCTCATATAGCATCTCCATGTCCATCTGCATAAAAGAAGTGATATCGTTGCGCATCTTAGCAGTTTTGGAAAGGTGGAAAGTACTTGGCTAAGAATTTTTGGGCTAGGACATCCCAAGTTGTGATAGAACCTGTAGGAAGAGAATGAAGCCAATTTTTAGCTTTATCCCATAAAGAGAAAGGAAATAACCTTAATCTAATAGCATCATCCGACACCCCATTAATTTTAAAAGTATCGCAAAGTTCAAGAAAATTAGAAATATGGGCATTCGGATCATCATGCATGTGTCCACTAAATTGGACAGTTGATTGAATCATCTGGATCATCGTCGGCTTTATTTTGAAGTTGTTTGCTCGTACTAGCGGTCTCCTGATGCTCGAAGCTGCATCAGCTACAGATGGTCTGATGTAATCATTTAATGGATGATGTACTGGTCGAATAGCTTCATGCTGTCCTTCAGTCGCCATATCCAATCCTAGATTGATGTCGTTAGGATCTTCAGCTGCCATGTTTCTCTCTTGTTGTAGTCTTCTAATAGTTCTTTCAATTTTTGGATCTAGAGGTAGTAAGTTACTATGTCCAGTACGTGTCATGCACTAAATTTTTTTTTTTTAATAAAAAAAATTAAAAATAAATTTCTAAAGTAAAGCTAGGATCAAAATTTTAATATTATTTTAGACACAATCCCCGGCAACGATGCCAAAAACTTGATGCGTGCTAATTTATAGCTATGGCAAGTGCACCAGTCGATCAAGTAATAAAGTGAATGAGTAGAGTATCGTCCCTAGAGGATTGGAAAATAAGTACTGAAAAACTCTTTCCTATGCTTTATTTAGAAGATTGATTTATGAGAATAAGAAATTAAAGAAAATTAAAAAATAATTAAAAGTTTTTAATTAAATAGAGAGAGTGTAAATTATTAGAATTTTAAATTCAAGAGCAATGGATTACTAAGGCAATCGGTTCACCAACTCAGTCAATACAATATTCAATTTTTCTTTAGATTAATTTTATTTCATGTGACGGTGGATTCTCCTAATTTATTCACTATCCTTTGGTCCAGACATAGTAAAACTATTAATATTTATTAATTACCCTTTGGTCCAGGTGTAATTTAAATAAATATTAATGCATTAGGTTTTGTGCAACCCTCTAATTAAAATACGCTGCATCCAAAGCGCACTAAAATTTCCGCATGCATATGAATTCTAATTTGATTCATAATACAAGGTATATAATCAAGAAGCATTAACATAGATGTACTTGGTCCATAACATCTATGTTCATCAGATCAATTAGAAGATGACCAGTAATCTAAAAGAATTAAGATCAGATTTATATACTCCTCATGAATAAAATTTAAAAATAAATCACATTGAATATTGCATCAAAAGAGTACTACACCTTAGCCTTAGTAAAATAAAATTTAGTTCATGATAAAAAATTCAAAAATAGCAAATAAAATAAAAAGCATGAACAAATTAGACTGTTTGATTGCTGAAATTGATTGTCTGCTGCTCTTGATGTGGAGAACTTGGCGAAGAAGAAGAGGCTCCTTGATCGATATCTTGATCATCGAAGAAAAATCAAAAATTCTTTTTGATTTTCTTACAAATCACTTTTTTTATCTCTCTCCTCTCTCTTTCTCTCTCTCTTTCTCCCTCTCTCTCTCTTTCTCCCCGTCTCTCTCTTTGTCTCTCTCTTTAATTCTCTTTCTGATTCCCCATCTCTCTCTCTATTTTTTTTCTCGCGACAACACTAGGTTCTTTTATAGGAAAAGAGTTTTATTTCCCCCAAAATTCATCAAAAATTTGGTTTAGGACTCCTAAATCAACTCAAATTAAGATCTGGATAATTCTGCCCGTTAGATCTTGATCAAACGGTCCAAAATCCACTCAAAAAGCCCTTAAAATAACCCAGATTAAGTCGGATTTAATATCAGCCATTGGATCATCTATTGGATCGAATCTGGACCGTTCGATCGCGTTGAAAGAAGGCTTCAGATCTATAGTTTAATGTCAGGATGAATCTCAGTCGTTGGATCTCGATCAGGAGCTATAGATGCCGTCCATCAGCACCTTCTTCTCGTCCGTCCGATCAAGCTTCAGTGAAAACCGCCCGTTAGATCAACCAGAATTCCCAAATTGCCCTCCGTGGACCATGCGCGAGCCCGGTGTTGCATGGACCGCCGCGTTCTTCAACCAATTAGTGCGCTCTTTATGCCATGAAATTCCCGAATTACCCTTCAGATGGTCCACCGTGGGACGCAAAAAATGCTGACGTCATCCTGACATCAGCGTTGCATCGGTGGATTTTTTTTTTTTTTTTTGAAATTCGATTCTGGGCTCGTTTGAAGTCCGTTTTGCCTGAAATTTTTTTCATCAAAATCAAAAAAATAAGATCTTCATATTAACTACCTTCTTTCCTACATAAGATTAATAAAAATATCAATTTTTAATAAATAGATTAATTTAATTTATAATTTAATACTTTTATTAGTATATTTTTACCACTTATCAAAGGGCAAGTGGAGGACCTCGAGGGTAAGGACGCAATCCTTTGAGGTGAGATCGCTGCTCAGCTGAATCAAATTTTCTTCAATATGGAGCAGCACTACGAGAAAGTGCTATAGTGCAACAAGAAGTTGGAGACCATGATGAAGGCTCTCCAAATATAGGTGGTTGACCTTTCAAAGAAAAAAAACTACCACAGGCGTGCCCTCTTCTACCTCGATAATGGAGGTCACAAGTGAGGCTATCTCCTGCACAAGCTTGATGTTTTCAAGTCGTAGGAGTTCTGTTGGCAGCGGTCCATAAAAAAGGTAGATAACTTCCTTTTCACCATGGAACAATACCTACAGGTTACTGGAGTAAGGGGTGAAGCCATGACGGTGAGCATGGCGGCCATGTTCTTGAGGGATGTGGCGATGCTTTGGTGGCGACGTCGGGCTAACGATGTGAAGCAAGGGGCTATTCCAATCACCACTTGGACACTGTTCCAAATTGAACTTTAGAAGCAATTCTTCCTTGAGTTTGCTAAGGATGATGCTTGAGCACGACTACAGTGAATCACACAAAAGGATGATGTGCGTGAGTATGTGCGAGAGTTCAGCAAATTATTGTTGTAGGTACCAGACCTCAACTAGGAGGACTCTCTCTTTACCTTTCTTGATGGGCTCAAACCATGGGCCAAGATGGAGTTGCAGCGAAGAGGAGTTAAGAGTTTGAACGAGGCGATAGCTCAAGCGGAGGCTCTCATTGAGTTCAAGACTCAACCCAAAGCTCCCAAAGCCCAGGCATCCAAATAGGGCAAAGATGGGGGAGCGAAATCAGGTCATAAGAGAGGTGGAAAAGGCTCGAATCCAGGCTCCTCAAGTGGAGGTGCTTTCCAAGGGAAGGACAAAGGGGTGGTGCAAGGTACCAGCACTATCTCATGCTATATTTGCAATGGACTGCATAAGATGAAGGATTATCCATTGAGGGGCAAGATCGCATCTATGATGATAGAGGAGCAGCAAGAGACTGACCAAAGGATGGGTTCACTTAGTCTCAATGCTCTGAAGGCCAAGGGGCCATGAGACCTACTCTACGCATCTGTCAATATCAATGGTCACACCTTTTAGGCACTCATTGATACGGGTGCCATTGACTTCTTCATGGACTTAGCAACGGCAAAGAAGCTCAATCTAAAGATTGAACATGATGATTACACGTTCAAGATGGTCAACTCCATAGAGGTAGCTATAAGCGGAATAGCCAAGGATGTTGAGATCTAATTTGGTATATGAATCAGATGGGTGACAGCGGTGGTCGCCCCTATCGATGACTATGAGATGGTCATCGGTATGTCTTTGCTAACCTAGCTACATGCCATGGTAAAGGCGGATTTAGATATGGTGGTGGTTCTAAATTTGAGCAGACCTTGCATGGTTCAAGGGAAGCAAGTTAGAGGGACTCTGCAGCGAGTCCTATCGGCAATGAAGCTTGCAAAGGGGCTGAGAAGGAGACTTCCAACATACATTATGTCCATTCAAGAGGAAGACCTGCTAGAGAGAGAAGAGATTCCAGCACCCATCGAGGGTGTTCTCATTGAATTCGAGGATGTGATGCCCCCTAAATTATCCAAGCGATTGCTGCCAAGAAGAGAAATCGATCATCGGATGGATTTGGTGCTGGAAGCACATCCACTAGCTCAAACACCATATATGATGGCTCCACCTAAACTCCAAGAGCTGAGGAGATAGCTAATGGAGTTGGTGGACAGCAGATTCATCCGACCTTTGAAGACTCCATATGGAGCATCAGTATTTTTTCAGAAGAAGCATGATGATTCATTGAGACTCTACATCGACTACAGGGCCCTCAACAAACTCACGATGAAGAACAAGTACCCCATTCCATGGATTGATGATTTGTTTGATCAACTTGGTAAGGCACGATGGTTTTCCAAGTTGGATCTTCACAATGGGTACCATCAAGTTTGCATGGCGAAGATAGACATCGAGAAGACTGCATGTGTGACAAGGTATGGGAGCTTCGAGTACCTTGTCATGCCTTTCGGCCTCACCAATGCTCTAGCAACCTTCTATGCTTTGATGCAATGTGTACTCCATGACTTTATCGATAAATTCATGATAGTATACTTGGATGATATTATTATCTACAGTCAGACATTAGACGAGCATGTGGCACACTTGAGGCAAGTCTTCTCCATCCTACGGCAACACCAACTCTTTGTGAAGAAGGAGAAGTGCGTGTTTGCGGAATGGAGGGTGCCATTCCTCGGGCACATCATTACGGATGGAAAGCTCATGATGGATTCCTCCAAGATTTCAGCCATAGTCGAGTGGGAGGTACCTACATGTGTTACATACTTACGCTCTTTTCTTGATTTGGCAAATTATTATAGGAGGTTCATCATGTGATATTCGAAGTTATGCACCCCATTGATGGATTCATTGAAGAAGGGTCGACCATGGCGGTGGTCGAATCAATGTCAGGAGGCGTTCGATCATCTCAAGCAGACGATCATAGAGGACCTGATCCTCTTGCTATCAGACTTCTCAGTTCCTTTCGAAGTTCATACCAACGCATCAAATTTTGCCATTGGAGGGGTGCTCATGTAGGAAAGACACCCAATGGCCTACAAGAGTCGAAAGTTGAATGACACCGAGCGTAGGTATATGGTTTATGAGAAGGAGATGGTAGCGGTTATGATTGCCTTAGAACCTAGCGCCATTACCTCCTTGGATCCAAGTTTGTGGTGCGCACAGACAACGAGGCCATAAGCTACTTCCAAACCCAACCAAAGCTCACCCCAAAGCAAGCGAGATGGCAGCAATTTCTCGCTGAATTTGATTTCCACATCAAGTATAAGCCAGGTTGAACCAATTCAGTTCCTGATGCCTTAAGTAGAAAGGCACAGTTGGCTGTGGTCTCTTAAACTTTTGGATCAGCAAGTGACTTAATGGAGAGGGTCAAGACCGAGATGGAGAAGGATCCATTGGCCACATCCATGGGTGAACTCATCAAGGATGGCAAGGCATGCCGTTTCTAAATCGAAGGTGGGCTGATTTTGACACAAGGACAGCATGTTTATGTGCCTTCAGGCAAAGGGGTGAGGTGCGAGGTGCTACAAGAGCATCATGATTCTATATGGATCGGATATCAAAGGGTGCATCGAATCCAAGCTCTTATAGAACATAGCTACTATTGGCCAAATATGCGAGATGACATTGAGGGGTATGTTCGCACTTGTTTAGTATGCCAACAAGACAAAGTTGAACATCAGTGGCCCATAGGGTTGTTAAGCCATTGCCTACACCAAAGCATCCATGGGAGAGCATCTCCATGGACTTCATCATCAGGTTACCTCTAGTGGAAGGGTATAGCTCCATCATGATAGTGGTGAATCGCTTCTCGAAGTATGAAGTCTTCATTCCAGCACCTACTACTTGCCATGTGGAGGACGTGGCATGATTGTTCTTCATATATGTGGGGAAATATTGGGGGATACCGTGGAGCATTATTTCTGATCATGATGCTCGCTTCATGGGAAGATTCTGGACTGAGTTATTTCGGATACTCAAAACAGAGCTGAAGATGTCCACAGCTTTCCACCCTCAGACTGATGGCCAAATAGAACAAACAAATGCATTACTGGAGATGTATTTGAGATACTATGTGAATGCCAACCAATGGAATTGGGTGCGACTCTTGGACCAAGCCTAATTTAGTTACAACTTGCAGCGATCGGAGTCGACTGATAAATCACCATTTGAGGTGATAACAGGACAGCAACCAGACACTCCAGGAAGTATCGCAGCGGACTACGTGGGATGTAGCCCAGCCACCTATAGTTTCATGAGGGATCTGAAGAAGGATATAGATTCGGTTCAGGTCTCCTTGTTGAAGGTGACCAAATGGATGAAAAAGTGGGCTGACATAAAGCGGCATGCAGCTGAGTTTCAAATTGGTGATCAGGTATTGGTGAAACTCTACCATCACATGAGATTGAAGTCGGGCTACCACAAAGCACTTGTGAGGAGGTATGAAGGCTCCTTCATCATCACCCATCAAATTGGAGAGACTGCGTACCAATTGTCGCTACCTTCCAAGCTGAAAGTGCATCCGGTGTTCGACGTGTCTTTGTTGAAGCCATTCAAAGAAGACACACGTGACCCTTCCTGGGCTCAAAGTGAGAGAGCTCTAGTGGCCATAAGAGTTCATTACACCAAGAAGATTTTTGAAATCAAGATGGATAGGAAGAAGGGCAGTCAGGTGTAGTACTTAGTCCGATGGAGAGGACTAGCAGACTCAGAAGCGAGTTGGGAGTATGGTGATGAACTATGGTAGTTTGAAGACATCATCAACAAGTACCACCTAGCCTCATCGGGGGCGACTTTGGCTTAGGTGGGGAAGGGTGTCATGGCTCCCCGAATCAGGGCTGGATCGGACATGGGTCAAGGTGCAAACCAGATCGGGTCGCTGGATGGGTTCGAGGTCTGACTACACTCTCTTGAGATTTGGGTAACTTAAAGACCAAATCTGAGCCCTAGAATTATCTGAGGAAATGTGTACAAGATCTACAAGGAGTACTCAAGAGAATGGGATCGGGGGCACATGTCTCGAGACGTACATGGTCAGCAAAAAAGCTAGTGCAATGAGGCGTAACAGAATGCAGTTTATCCATGCAACTTTGTGTGACATTCTGGGAACTCTATAGAAGTTGGTTCAAAGTTGTAAGGCATTATCTTAAAGAATTTTTTGTTCCAAATCCAACGGATCATGTTTTATTGCAATCCGACTTCGTTTGGATCACGAACTTGGTAGTTTTATCTAACTGCACAAAGTCCTGTGAGAATGGGGATTCTAAATTTATCCTTATCTTGTACTTAGAGAATTGAGTTTGTGAGGGACTTATAACCAGGGGTTATTTCTATATAAAAGAACACTCAAGAGTGGGGTTAGAGATCAAGAGAGAGAGGAAAAGAAAGAGATCATCTAAGGATCCTCTTATATCTATGAGAGATCGAGAGACCGGAAGAACTTCTATTGTAAACCAACGAGTGGTTATTTAATAAAAGTTCTCTTCCTCTTATTTCATTTTCTTCTTCATGGTGTTTTCTGGTATCGCATTCCACTGTGTTCTATTATTGTTGGACGTGGCCTAAGTCATAGAGACTAGGTTCCCATACTAGGGAGGCTGATCGATTCTTTTCTGTCCTATGAAGAGCTGATCGAGCTGCACGTTGTTGGAGTTTGCTCTGAGATCCCTTCATACGTGACACAAGAAGGATGCCACTCCCATCTCGCTGATGAACTTCCACAACCACATAGCTTTCTTCATAGCATCGGATGCCACGATATACTCCACCTCGCACATAGAATCGACCATAGTGTGCTGCTTAGAATTTTTCCAATAGACCACTCCTCTGTTCAGGGTAAACATATAACCTAACACACTCTTACTGTCATCATGATTTGACTAAAAACTAAAATCAATATATTCCATAAGTTTTAAGTTAGCATCTCCATAGATGAGCCACTAGTCCTTAGTATTTCTCAAATACTTTAGGATTATCTTTACAATCTTCTAGTGATTCTCACCTGAATCAGACTGGTATCTACTCGCTACTCCTAGTGAGTATGCCACGTCTGGTCTTGTACATATAATAACGTACATAATAGAACCCACTACTGAAGCATATGGTATTCTACTCATATGCTCTCTCTCTTGAGGAGTTGTCAAACAATCCCTCTTCGATAAAGTAATCCCACGGCCTATCGAAAAATAGCCCTTTTTGAAATTCATCATGCTGAATCACTTCAGTATAGTATCAATGTACGTGGACTGGGATAAACTAAGCAATCTTTTAGATCTATCTCTATAGACCTTCATCCCTAGGATGTAGAAAGCTTCTCTCAAGTCCTTCATGGAGAATTATGATGACAGCTAAACCTTTATTTTCTGTAATGCAGGGATGTCATTCCCAATTAAGAGAATGTCATCGACATAGTATAAAAAATACTACTACATAACCATTAGCCCATTTATACATGCAGGATTCTTCTCCATTCTTAATGAAGCATATATTCTGATCACTTTATCAAAACACACGTTCCAACTCCGAGATGCTAGCTTCAATCTCTAGATGGATCTTTGAAGCTTACACACCTTGGACTCGTCTGTGGATGTGAATCTCTCAGGCTGTATCATATACATCTCTTTATCTAGTTCTCCATTTAGGAAAGCTGTCTTTACATCCATTTGTCAGATCTCATAATCTAGGCATGCCGCTATCACAAGCATAATCTAAATGGATTTAAGCATTGCTATCGGAGAAAATGTCTCATCATAGTCAATACCGTAATACTGACGATATCACTTGGCAACCAAACGAGCTTTATACGTCCTCACCTTCCCATCTTTACCCATTTTTCTTTTGAAAATTCACTTGCACCCAATGGATTTTACTCCTTCAGGTAGATCAACAGTATCCATACACAATAGAAGTTCTCCCGATCTCTCGATCTCTCATAGATATAAGAGGATCCTTAGATGATCTCTTTCTTTCCCTCTTTCTCTTGATCTCTAACCCCACCCTTGAGTGTCCTTTTATATAGGAATAACCCCAGGTTACAAGTCCCTCATGAACTCAACTCTCTAAGTACAAGATAAGGATAAACTCAGAATTCTCATTCTCATAGGACTTTGCGTAGTCAAATAAAACTGCCAAGTTAACTCAGATTGCAATAAAATTTGATCCGTTAGATTCAGAATGAAAATCCTTTAAGATAAAACCATACCCACTTTGAACTGACTTCTGTGGAGTTCCTAAAATGTCGCATAAAGTTGCATGGGTAAACTACATTCTGTTATGCCTCATTGCACTAGCTTCTTTGCTGACCAATGTACATCTTGAGACATATGCCCCCAACCCCATTCTCTTAAGTACTCCTTGTAGATCTTGTACACATTTCCCCAGGTAATTCTAGGGCTCAGATTTGGTCTCCAAGTTACCCAAATCTATGGTCAGAGAGGCATCTCTGATTCGAGGAGCTGTGCTAAGCCAAAGTCGCTTCTGATGAGGCTGAAGGGAAATCCTGATTTTTCGGTCCAGGTTCGTTCAGATCTGATCAGATCAAGAGATATATTTCAAAATTTTTTCTCTTGATCCCAATTAGATCTTGATATATTTTAGATCTGATTCTTATTATTTTAATAAAATAAAATAAAAAAGATAAATTAAATCAAATTTAATTTACCTGATTTGGGTAATCCTATTACCCTGTTGATGATCCTGTTTGCAGCGGAAGGTTCTGGATCTTAGCCACGCAAGCGCCTGGCCTCTACCGGTATCCACTCGGGTTGGATCTGGAGATCCTCTTCTTCTCTATCACACCTCCAAAAATTCAGATCTGAATCTGATTTGGAGGATCTTCAAAACTCTTTTGAAGATCTGCAGTCGTCCTTTGCAGCAGCGCAGCCTTCTTGCTTTTGATCGCCTTTCTTTGATCTGAATCGCACCAACCAAGGTCCAAAACTCCTTTTGGACGTGGAGAGCAAGGGGAGAAGAGACTTTGGCATGGAGAAGGAGGGGAGAGGCAGCCTTGGGGCATGGGAAACTTGATCTCAATCATATTCTTTTCTTACAATCTGAGTTGGGCGCAGGGTCTTATTTATAGACTAGCTGTGATCCAACTCCTCTTCCTTCCCAACCAATCACAACCCTTTGTGAAATCAGATCTAAATCTGATTGGTGGGAATAGAGTCCCCTGGATTCCTCCTTAGAGGGCGCCTAAGACCAGTCAAAGTTGGTTCTTAGAAGAACTCTAATTGGAATCCAAAAAGGAGGTGGAGTCCTTGTCCAACAAGGACTCCTAGGCGCCTCCAACTTGGGCTCACGCCTACCCTTGGCGTGCGCCCTTCTCCTTGCCAGGTTCTGGCAGGGGGACAGGCCCCCACCAGCTCTCCAATAGGTGCATGACATGTGGTCAAAAGTCAAAGTGTCAATGGTCAACGTTTGACCAGTCAAAGGTAGACTTTTGACCAAAGTCAAAGAACAAGAAATGGCAGGTGACCAAAAATGGCAGGTAATGTCTTACAAATAAGACAACCTTTTCTGACTTGGACAACCTCCAGTCAGACCATATGAAGGCCTCTGATTGAGCACAAACTCCTTTGGCTCAGACAGGACAACTTATTTATGATAGCAAAAGAAGAACGTTAGGTTCAATCGAGTGCTAGCACGATTTCCTTGAACCTAATTGAATCTCATTCAGATCAATTGAACTAGATCAGTTCAATTGATGATCACCAGATTCAAACCCTTGTTTGTGTGACCCAGTTAGGTTCAGTTCTGTATGGTAATGGGATATGTCATGATCTCTATCATCGACATCATCGAAACTCCTTTCGATGGATCAGAACTCTTCTGATTCGAACAGCTAGAATGATCGATCATCTAAATCATTCTAATTGCTCCCAAAATCCACCAGTGACACCTAGCAGTATATGGTGGCAACCCATCAGAGCTGAATGCGAACCTCTTGGTGCAGCTACCTGTGTGATTCAGTTCTTCTATCTTGAGCCCCGATCAGATTAGGGTTAAGGTAAACTCGTCAAACCCTAGTCTCTGTCATATGATGTAATCATTCGATTCGAGTCCAATGTGAAAATCTAAATAGAAACTCTTTCTATTATTTCACTCTACCATGGCCATGGATTTCTGGACTTGATTCTCATGATCATCATAGGGCTGCTCCTCTACCACCGAGGTAGATAGATTCCATCTTGATGCAATCCAGTTCCTACAATGAACATGCTATAGCCAACATACACCTCAGGGTTCCATATGGCTAGGAGACCGAGTAATGGTGTAGTCAAACTATAACACCCTCAAGGTGAACTGCCGATGCATCTCAGGTCAAAGAACCAGACACACTACTGCAGCATCGAGTCAGTCATTGACGAGAAGGTAGACTCCCTAATGACTACTCGAGGTGGTCACGCTCAGTGCCCTCGTTCTCTAACGAGTACCTGTATGGTAGGTAATAGGGACACGATGCTGTCGTTAAGACACCGTGTTTATCAATTTAAATCCGACTCTTTACTTTTTAAATTAACTAAAAATTATGAAGAAAGTGGTGAGTCGGGTCGAATCCACAGAGAGGCAATGATTTATTTCTAAAATCTTTGATTTTTTTTTTTTTAAGAAAAGAAAGCAAGGATTTTTTTTAAAAATTAAAGTCAAAAAATAGATCTATAAATAAAAATAGAATTTAAATTATGCAAAAATAAATTTGATACTAAGATCTACTATTTAGATCTTAGCAACTACTTATAGTAAAATTAAAAAGCAATAAAGAACAAATAATTTAAAGAGCTAGAATTGAAAAGAATAATGAAACTTTCTTTATTAAATTTAAAACTAAGATGCAGAATTTAAATACAAGAAATTAAAGAAAATTCAGAATTTTAATACAAGAAATTAAAGGAAAAAAGACTAGATGGAGATCGCAGATCGGCGTAGGCATGAAGATGGCGTAGAAGACCGGCTCTTCTTCTCAGCACCGCAGCTTTGAAGCAACCTTTAATCCAGAGCTTGACTTCCACCCTATACCTTAGCTTCCCTTCCAACCCTCCCCTCTTCTTAGAGGCTTAGGATCCTTTTTATAGAGCTAGAAGAGGTAGATATTTATTTCTAAAAGCAATATGGGACTAATTTCCTTTGTAATCATAAAAATCTGAATAAAATTTGAATAAAAACAACTCTGTTATGACTCTGGTAAATCTGGTAAAATCTGGCTATTCGATAGGAAATCGAACGGTTCAAAAATCATCAAAATCGGATGCCTATCAGCCCAGATCAGCTCGAATTAAATTCTGGCCGTCCGATCGCGCTTGATCGAGGAAATCTGGCCGCAAATCGCGCTTCGGGAGTCCTGATCACCGCCGGGAGCGTTCTGGACCGTCGGATCGAAGCTGGAATCAGGCGCTGCCGTTTGATGGTGATCCGAGTGAAATTGGCAACCGAAAAAAATGCTGACCGTCCGATCTTAACCGCAATCAACCGCAGCCGTCCGATCGCGCAATTACTGTTCCCATGGACCGCGTAGACCGGCCGCACCGCACACCGCAACCAATCAACGCTTCTGTCACCGAGTGAAATGACCAGATTGCCCTGTGAGCCGCGATAAATTTCTGTAGACCCTTTAAGGGTCTAGGTCCACCACGTGGCAGGCTCTGATTCGCCGGATTTTGCTGAGCTGGCGGTCCACGCCTGGATCGTAGACCGGCTGATGGCTTCAATGACTGAGTCGGCTTTGATGGCTCGGCTTGGCTTGGTGGCTCGGCTTGGCTTGGTGGCTCGGCTTGCGGAGCCGGTTGAGCCATTTTCTTTTTTTATTTAATTTTTATTTATTTTATAATTTTTAAAAATTCATATCTTTTTCCATTTTAGCTCCGTTTTACTTGAAATTTATTTCGTTGTGATCAAAAAAATGAGCTCTTTCTTTTGATAATAAAATTTTATTTTTTAATTTTTATTTATTTTTTATTATTTTTTAATTAATTTTTTAATTAATAAAAATATGAATTTTTCAAAAATTATATATAAATTGATTGATAATTCTTAAAAATTAATATAAATTAATTAATAAATTAATACTTTTATTGGTGAATTTATGATGCTTATCACACCCCCCAACTTAAGCTTTGCTCGTCCTCGAGTAAAGAAAGAATTTAGTTTAGATCAATTACCATATTTTGTTGAGATCCTCCTTCACAAAAATAAATCTAGGATTTAAGATCAAAAGTTTAGACAGTATCACTAACTAAGTATTGAGTTTCAGAAGTAAATTTCACGGCAGATTAATCAGAAACTTTCTTAGAGTTCATCTAAAGATTTTCAGCACTTTGTGTCGTGAATACTAACTTAGCATTTGGGTGTTGATTCAAAGGGCAAATGAATCTTCTTTTTATCACCTATTTTGGTTAGTTTTATATACTCCCAAGTTAAGTGCATGAATTAAGGTAGCTTTCACACTGCTTTTTTTTTTTTTTTTTTTTTTTTTTAAATTGTGCTGAGCATCCTGGCCTTCCCTTCACCATTTGATGTGAACTTCTACATTTAAGGTGCAAAGTTCTAGTTTAGGGCAATCCACATATACTCTATTTTTTGCACTTTTTTTTTTTTTTTTTTTTTTAGAAAGCAGGTAGCTCTTTCCTTAAATTCAAGTTTCTTTAATTGAAGTATATATAAACCATCAATTTTTAGTGATAATTGAATCCTCAATTTAGCCTTATAATCAAACACCTGCTGTGCTTCATTAGTGTGCATGTGCAAGTAGAAGTGCTGTTAGCCTTTAAATGACCTAAGTAGGTTGCTAATGGTCTGACCAAATAATCTGCTTCTTGACTCGCTACCATTATTAGTTAATACTTTCTAACTTTATTACTTATCCTAGTTTATTTTGCTTAAGATTCTCTTTCCCAAAATATGGTTTGTTCAAAATTTTTTTTTTTATTAATAGTTTTATTATTATTATATATATTATTTATTTATTATTTTTATTTTATTTTTTATTTAATTTTTTAATATTTTATTTATTTTATTATTATTATTATTATTAATTTTTATTTTTATTGATTTATTTATTTATATATATATATTTTTTTTTATTTTATTATTATTTTTTTTTATTTTTTTTTTTTACTTTTTACCCCAACTGAATTGACATTGTCCTCAATAAAAGAGTGTAAATTATGTTTATTTATTTAGCATGGGTCTTGAAGCTTATGATCCTTCTCCCGCTTTTTGGTTCTCCAACTTAGCCTAAAAGAAAAAATAAATTAGATTCAAGAAGTATTGGGTTGCCTCCCAATAAGCGCTAAGTTTATTGTCTTCAGCCAGACAAAATGCAGTTTAATTCATTGTGGTTCTATTAATTGCACTTGATCAATATTTCGATTTAATGATATCCCTTCGATATATGGTTTAAGCCTTTGGCCATTTACCTTAAAAAAATTTTTAGTCCTGGGATCATAGAGTTTAATTGCACCATGTGGGAATACATGATTAACTATATAAGGTCCATCCCATCTGGATTTTAGTTTTCCAGGAAATAATCGAAGCCTTGAGTTAAATAACCAGACTTGTTGATTTGGCTCAAAGGTTTTTCTTGAAATATGTTTATCATGGAAGGCTTTCATTTTTTCCTTATAAATTTTTGAATTTTCATAAGCTTCTTGCCTTAATTCTTCTAATTCACTTAATTGTAACATCCGATTGGAACCAGCTTTGTTTAAATTAAAATTTAATTATTTTATTGCCCAATATGCTTTATGTTCAAGTTCTACCGGAAGGTGACATGCTTTTCCATAGATTAATCTATAGGGAGACATTCCAATGGGGGTTTTATAAGCTGTCCTATAGGCCCATAATGCATCATCCAATCGATCTGACCAATCTTTTCGATCAGGCCTAATAGTCTTTTGTAAGATATTCTTGATTTCCCTATTAGAGACTTCTACCTGACCACTTGTTTGCGGATGGTATGGTGTAGCTATCTTATGTGTCACCCCATATTTTCGTAATAAAGTTCGAAATTGATGATTTGTAAAATGGGTACCCCCGTCACTAATGATAGCACGTGGAAATCCGAACCTGGAAAAGATATTCTTCTGAATAAATTTTAGGACTACTTTATGATCATTGGTTCGAGTTGCTATTGCTTCAATCCATTTAGAAACATAATCGACAGCTACCAAAATGTATTCAAATCCATTGGAAGGTGGAAAAGGTCCCATAAAATCAATTCCCCATACATCAAAAATTTCAACCACTAAAATGGGGTTCAAAGGCATCATGTCTTTCTTTGAAATATTCCCTAAGGCTTGACACTTAAAACACTCCTGACTAAAAGTATGGGCATCCTTAAATAATGTTGGCCAATAAAAACCACTTTGTAACACTTTGGCCGCAGTTTTTCGTCCAGAAAAGTGTCCTCCACAAGCAAGAGTATGACAAAATTGTAAGATACTCCATTGTTCAGATTCAGGAACACATCTACGAATGATTTGATCAGCACAAATTCTAAAAAGCTCAGGATCTTCCCAAAAATAATATTTGATTTGAGCAAAGAATCGATCCTTTTCATTCTTAGACCAGCCATCAGGAATTTGTCCTATGACTAAGTAATTGACAATATTTGCAAACCAAGGAGTCTTTGTATGTGAAACTGTTAACAATTGTTCATCTGGAAAAGATTCTCTGATTGATACAGGTTCATTATCTTTCACTAGGATCCTAGACAGATGGTCTGCTACAACATTTTTAGATCCCTTCTTATCTCGAATTTCAATGTCAAATTCTTGTAACAGTAAAATCCATCTAATTAATCGTGGTTTAGCATCTTTCTTTGAGAGCAGGTATCTCAAGGCTGAATGATCCGAGTAAATTATGATTTTTGATCCTAATAAATATGATCTAAACTTTTCTAGGGCAAACACAATGGCTAGCAACTCTTTTTCAGTGGTGGTATAATTCATTTGTGCTTCATTCAGAGTTCTACTAGCATAATAGATCACTACAGGACATTTGTTTACCCTTTGGCCTAGGACAGCTCCTATGGCAAAATCTGAGGCATCGCACATAATTTCAAAAGGTAGTGACCAATTAGGAGGTTGTATGATTGGAGCTTTGGTCACAGCTTCTTTTAAAGATTTCATAAGCTTTAAGACAATTTTCATCAAAGTTAAAAGAAACATCCTTAGCAAGGAGATTACACAAAGGACGAGAAATTTTAGAGAACTCTTTGATGAAGCGACGATAGAATCCTACATGACCAAGAAAAGATCGAATTTGTTTGACAGAAGTGGGAGGAGGAAGTTTAGAAATTAGTTCAACTTTAGCTTTATCTACCTCAATCCCTTTCTTGGATACTATATGTCCTAAAACGATCCCTTCTTGAACCATGAAGTGGCTCTTTTCCCAGCTTAACACTAGATTAGCCTCAATACATCGTTTTAATATTTTCTTCAAATTGTTGAGACAACTCTCAAAAGATTCTCCAAAGACTGAAAAGTCATCCATGAATATTTCTAAGAAATCTCCTATCATGTCTGAAAATATTGACATCATGCACCGTTGAAAAGTTGCAGGTGCATTACATAATCCGAATGGCATTCTACGGAAAGCAAAGGTTCCATAAGGACATGTAAAGGTGGTCTTTTCTTGATCTCCTGGGTAGATTGCTACCTGATTGTATCCCGAGTATCCATCTAAAAAGCAAAAGTATTGTTGGCCTGCTAGTCTTTCTAGGATTTGATCGATAAAGGGTAAGGGAAAGTGATCTTTTCGGGTGGTTGTATTGAGTTTTCTATAATCTATGCAGACACGCCACCCAGTGGAAAGTCGTGTTGGTACTAAGTTTCCATGTTCAGTGCGGACAACCGTAAGTCCAGATTTTTTTGGAACAACTTGTGTAGGACTCACCCAGTGGCTGTCAGAGATAGGATAAATAATTCCAGCATCTAACCATTTAATTACTTCTTTCTTGACTACTTCTTGCATGTTAGGATTAAGCCTTCTTTGCATCTCTCGAGTTGGTTTGGCATTATCTTCTGTATAAATATGGTGCATGCATATTGACGGACTAATTCCTTTTAAATCGGCAACGGTCCACCCTATGGCCTCTTTATATGTTTTTAGAATATTTACCAATTGGTTTTCCTGTTCAGTAGTTAAGTTGGAAGCAATTATTACTGGTAGGGTTTTCTTTGATCCTAAAAATACATACTTAAGTGATTCAGGTAAAGGTTTTAGTTCAAGTTGTGGTGGGGCCTGAATTGAAGGACGTAGTGGTTCAATTTTTCGCTCAGGTAAGGGCTCAATTTTCACTGACCAAGGTAATGAATGTGATGGTTGAGGTAAATTAAGCAGGGTATTTACTTCCTGGGTTTGAGTATCTTCAGTGGGTTCATCATCTTGTAGTAAATCTAAGGAGGAATTAGATTCAACTATTTCATCTATCTGATTGATTACAAAGCAGTCTTCCTCCTCTTGGGTGTACTTTGGGGTATTAAAAACATTAATTCTTACTTTTTGATTCCCAAAAGAAATATCCATAGCTCCCGTTTTACAGTTGATATTGGCATTCGCGGTTGCTAAGAATGGACGTCCTAAAATTATGGGATTTTGGTTCAGCTCTTGGGATGGTTCCATGTCAAGTATGAGAAAGTCTACAGGAAAATAACATTTATCTACTCTAACTAGAACATCCTCAATTAAACCACGCGGTGTTTTTATAGATCTATCAGCTAATTGCAAAATGACTGACGTGGGTTTTAATTCTCCAATCCCAAATTTTTCATAAACCGAGGTTGGAAGGAGGTTTACACTAGCTCCTAAGTCTAGTAATGCTCGGTCAAAGGTTATACCTCCAATAACACATGAAATTAAGGGTGCACCAGGATCTTTCATCTTTTGAGGTATTGGATTTAACAGGACCGCACTTACATCCTCGGATAGCATAACTCTTTTGGTGGTTCGTGGCTCACGCTTTTGGGTACAGAGTTCTTTAAGAAATTTAGCATAGGCTGGAACATGCTGAATTGCATCGAGGAGGGGTAAATTAATATGAACTTGTTTAAATAGTTCCATTAGCTCCTTGTTGCGTGTTTCTTGCTTTTTGCGAGAAGAGCCTGCTTCTAAGGCCGAAGGGAACGGGGCTTTGGGTTTATATGTCTCAGCTAATTCATCTGTTCTCTTCTTTTCTTTATCCATCTTATCAGTGTCAGTACCAGTCTTAAGCTCAAGTTCTTCTATATGATTATCCTCTTCTTCAAATTTCTCATCTTGGCTAACATCAGTATTGGCCTCTATCACCTGGTCTTGATATGGGTCCTTAAGAATCCTACCACTTCTAAGTTCAGATATTGCTTTGGCATTTTCTAATTGGGGGTTCTTAGGTGGAATGTTAGATGGATGAGTAAATCCAGGTGGTTGATAGACATTGGATGGATTATTTTTAGGATTTGCAATTGGTTGGCTTGGTAATTGACCCGGTTCTCTCCTCATGCTAGACTCAGCTAATTTGTCCTATTTGAGCTTCTAGTCTGGCGATTGATTGTTGTTGGCTTAGAATTAATTGTTGAAGTTGATTGAATTTATCGTCGGCTAGATTGGTCTGTTGAGGAGGTGGGTATGAGGGTTGATTATAATGTAGTGGTTGAGAAGACTGACTAGGCTGACCCTTATTATAGGCATAGTTCTGGTATTGGGGCCTATTTTGATAATTTCTGAACTGGTGGGATTTGGGTCTGAGCCTGAGTTTGTTGTGGTTTCCAAGAGAAATTAGGATGGTTTCTCCAACCAGGATTATATGAATTTGAATATGGGTCATTAAGTGGTTTTGAGTAACCTTGAGCAGCTTGGACTTGTTCTTGGATAAGAGGTGGTAATTGTGCAACCGTGGGACATTCACTTACATGATGTGTTGGGCTAGCACAAATAGAGCAAATCTCTTGATAATTAGAAGCTTGGTGTGTATTGTGCAGGAGATTGTTGACCTAAGTTTAGGAATTGATCTAATTTTTGGGCAATAAGATCGACTTTATCTAATTTTTGTGCTATTATGTTTCAAAGTCTGCCTTAGAATTAAGTTCTGAAGTTTTGATCTCATAAATTTCTGCCCATTTTTGTTGAGAAATTGATCTT
>QRFJ01000343.1:1304424-1398299 GCA_006176705.1 Cocos nucifera | reverse complement strand
CATGCTCCATCTCTCAGGAATGATGATAATTTAGATTTAAAAAACTTTTGATGTATTTTTTTTAAAAAATATTATAATAAATTTTATTTGATAATAAAATTTTAATATTTTAAAAATATTTTTATATTTATAATATTTTTTATATTATATATCTCTACATTTGTCAGGTAAAATATATAAAAAATTAAAAATTTTATATTTTTTTAATTATTTAGAAGCTACGGTAGCGATTTTACAACCGCTATCATAGACATGTCAACCGCTACCATAGGTAATGTGTCAACTGCTGTATTAGACCTATGGCAGTGGTTACGTAACCACTTTCATAGACAAACCTATGGCAGTGGTTCACAGTGGTTCTATAACTACTGCCATAGACAAACCTATGGCAGTGGTTTGAAAATCGCTGTAATAGATATCTATGATAGTGGTTTTTATAATCGTTGCTATAGACTTATGACGACGACTGCATTGACAATGGTTAGCTAACCACTGTCATATTCTATGACAGTAATTTTTTGGACTACGGCAACAGTTATAAACTACTGTCGTAGCCTAGTTTTGTAGTAGTGCATGCATGTACTAACTGATGACACTGACAGCATAAGCTATGTTGGGTCTTGTATGTGAAAGATATATCAACCTTCCAACAATTCGCTAGTATCTCCCTCGATCAACTGAAGCTCCACCATCTGCCACTAGTTGATGATTCTAGTTTATTGGGGTATCTGCAAGCTTACACCTCAACATCCCAGTCTCAGAAAGTAAATCCAAAATATACTTTCGTTATGATAAAAAAATTTCTCTAGATGATCGTGCAACCTCTATACCCAAAAAATATCTTAGTGGACCTAGATCCTTCACCTCGAATACTTGCTTCAACTTTTCTTTGAGTTGTCCAATCTCATGATGGTCATCTCTTATGATTACAATATCATCAACGTAAACCAAAAGTATAGTTTTGTTTCTCTTTAAATGTTTATATAATAAAGTATCATCTGCATTACTATGTCTATATTTCATTTCTCACACAGCCCAACTAAATCGATCAAACCAGACACGAGGGGACTATTTAAGGCCATATAGTGAGTGCTTTAGCTTGCATATCTTCCCAGCAATCGCTTTAGTCTCAAATTCTGATGGTATCTATATGTATACTTTTTTCTGAAGGTCTCCATGAAGAAAAATATTATTCACATCCAACTGAAGTAACTCCCAGTTAAAGTTAGCTGCGCATGATATCAATGTTCGAATGGAATTCATCTTAACCATCGGTGCAAAGATCTCATCATAGTCTACTCTATATGTCTAAGTGTAGTCCTTTGCTACTAGTCGAGCTTTGTATCTTTCCACCTTACTCTCTAAAGTTTGTTTAATGGTGTACACCCACTTATATCCCATAGGATGCTTATCAACTGATAGAGTGACCAAATCCTATATCTAATTTTTAGACAAAGCACTCATTTCTTCCAACATTGCTTCCTTCCACTTAGGTTTAGTCATATATAGCCTTTTGCCAGGTACTAGAAATACAAATGGAGTCTAATGCAGTTACAAAACATTGATAAGATAGAGACATATTTTTATATAAAACATAGTTAGCTATATCGTAGCGGTAACGAGCAGAAGGAACAATTGGACGAGCACCCTTTTGTTTTGCAATAGGAATGTTAAGATCAGAATTGGAAGTGAAAGGAGTAGCTGAAATAGTGTTACCGTTACGACTTGAGGACTCTAGAGAAGAAGCTTCAAATGATGGAGGTACCTAGACAGTTGGTGGATGCACACTGGACTCTTTAGTTATTCCAATACTAGGCTCCACTTGGACATCATCACCGCGATACTCCCCCTGGACACCAGAACATCTAGAAATGAAGAGAAACTCTCCTAGAAGAAATAATTCTGATGTCCCACTATCTGATGGATGACTCCCATAGTAGGCTTCACTCTTCCAAAAAATAACATTCATAGTAACGAACATCCACCGCTCAGGAGGATAATAACATTTATACCCCTTCTGAGTAGCAGAGTAACCGACAAAGATACATTTTAACACTCATGAATCCAATTTTTCAGCTGAGGGTCTATGATCTCGAGCAAAACAAACACATCCAAATACTCTAGGAGAAACCACATAATCGATAGATCCCTTCAAGCACTATATGAAAGACTTAAATTCGAATGTCCTAAGGAGCATATGATTGATTAAATAGGCAGCGGTCAAGACAGCCTCTTCCTATAAAAATTTAGAAACTTGTATGGTAAAAAGTAAAGACCGAAATACCTTCAATAAGTGTCTATTTTTTCGCTTAGTAACCCTATTTTGAGCAGGAGTATCAACATAAATAGTTTAATGAAGAATTCTGTGAATGTGAAGATACGCACGAAACTCTTGATTAATGTATTCGGTGCCATTGTCAAAATACAAAATTTTAATCTTAGTACCGAACTGAGTACCTATCAGTTTATGAAACTCCTTGAAGTAGCGTAAGACTTCATTTTTCTTCTTTAGTAAATATACCTAAGTTATCCGATTAAAGCAATCAATAAAAGTAACAAACCACCAATGGCCCAAAGTACTAGTAGTACTACATAGATCCCATACATCAGAGTGAATTATAATAAAAGACTCAAAATTTTTAACCCCAGACATAGAAAACCCTCCTCTAGTGTGTTTAGCCAACTCACAATGATCATAAACTAATAAAATTTTTTTTTACAATTTTTTGAAAGAGAAGGAAATAGATGACTAAGAACAGAAAAAGAAATATGACCTAGTCTATGATGGTATAACGCAAGTTCTGAAGTGGCACCTTCAGCAGACAATGCACATCCTTTCAAAAAAACCTCCTTACTATTCTCACCTTCTTCGAGATAATAAAGTCCATTGTGCAGCCTACCATGCCCAAGTATCTTCTCCATTTTCAGCTCCTGAAATAAACAATGAGAAGGCCAAAATATGACTGAGCAATTTAAATTTCTAGTAATAGAGCTAATAGATAGTAAGTTTATGAAAAAAGATGGGACATGTAAGATTGATGGCAAACTCAAACTAAAGGAACAATCAATAGATGCTTTTTCTGAAATAAAGGTAAATGATCCATCAGCTATATGGACCTTATCTCGATCTGAACATGGTGAATATGAAATGAAACTATTAGATACACCTATCATGTGACTAGATACTCCTGAATCTATTACCCAGGAGGTGGATGTTCTATTGACACAATTAAATGTATGTACAAAACTATAAGAAGTATCTGATTGGACAAAAAAAGAAAAATCAAGATACCCATCCTGATAGCTAGGCTGCTCCAGAGTAGAGGATATGGTGCCAGAAGATAACTCGTACTTATCCATCATTTGTCGAAGGATCTGATACTCCTCTACAAATAAGCTATATACTACACCCTCAGTCTCTTCAGATAGATTGGCTTGGACTAGTATACGACCATAATCTTGACCTTCAATTCTTCCACCACTACAATGACCACCACCATGGCCTCAATTACCACACCCAGACTGATTTGGGCAACCATAGAGATCCCAGGAAAAAGCCTTAGTGTGCTCAGGTTTCTTGCAATGAAAGCATACCTTCTCATCCAACTCTTGTGGTTGCACCATAAAAGCAAATCTTATAGAACTGCAAGATTCAGAAGTCACTTGCTGCCATGTCTCCTCACTCAAAATAGTAAAGAAGACTTAACCCAGACTAGGCGACATATTCCGGGCTAGAAGCTAAACTCTGACAGACTCGAATTCCAAATTTAGGCCATATAGGAAGTCCTGAAGCCATTTTTTCTCTAAATACTTCTGGAACCCATCAACATCAATAGAACATTGTGGAGCAAAAATTCTATAATGATCTGCTTCAGACCAGAGACGTTTCAACTCAGTGGCATACTCTCTGATAGATAAATTTTTCTAATAGAGCTGACGCAATTGAGAACGTATCTCAAATGCTTGGGTAGAATTCTACTTCTGTGAGAACATCTGGGCCATCATTTTCTAGACTTCATGTGCAGTTTCTAATAACTGCACACTTCTAGCCATACTGTGTGTCATTGTATTGAAAAAAAATATCAAAATAATAAAATTCTCTATTCTCTATTGTGCCATATCCTACTCACCATTAGTAGGCTTCCTCTTTGTGCCGATGAGATATCCTTTCAAGTCTCATCCTTGAACAAGCAGATGAGTACTTTGCTTCCATTACAAATATGTCACTGGGCCATTAAGTTTTACAGCCATCTGAAGAACATTTAGCGACCTACTATCTCTTGATGAACTACCAGATTGAGTGGCCACTGCAATAAGCCAACCAAATAGACCTTCAAGATCTTGTATAGTAATTGGATTGAACATTTCCAAAAAATAATAAAAAAAATTCGAACAAGCTCACTGACATTCTATCGATTAATTAATCATCACATATTCTACAGCTACAAATTTTCAAGCATTCAGACAGAAAATTGAACCCTTTTGCTATTTTTTTTTACTTCTTTTTTTTGCTTTTTCTTATTTTTTTGGAAAATCAACTTAAAGAGGGTAAGGCTGACCTCTGATCATTCGAATGCCATTGGCAAGCCATTCCACAGAGGGTCGAGAGGACGGTGGCAGTTGGTGATCAGCAGCGACGATGATGACGGTAACGACGGTGGTGGCGATGACGGCGGTGGCGGTGGGCAATAGTGGATCACAATGATGGTAAAGAGAATAGGAGGTGGTTGGACAAATCTCGATGGAGATAGAGGAGAGGACGTGCACTACTACAAAAAATGGTCTATGACAGCGTATACTATGGCAGCGATTTTCGAAATCACTGTCATAGATCCTACAGTAGTGGTTTTCATTAACCGCTGCTATAGGTCAGATCTATAGCAGCGATTTTTATAACCGCCGCCATAGGTTCGACATATAGTAGATAGATCGGATTTATGGCAGCGGTTACGAAAAATCAGTGCCATAGATTGACCTATAGCAGCGGTTCATTGTAACCGCTGCTATAGGTCGAACCTATGGCAGCAGTTAGTATAACTGCTGCCATAGGTCAAACCTATAGCAGCGGTTAGTATGAACCGCTGCTATAAGCTTATTTATGATAGCGGTTAATTATAACCACTGCCATATATTTTTTTTAAAATATTATATAATTTTAAAATTTAATATTCATTTTCATCATTTATTATCTAAATAATTATCATTAGAGTATTGTTGCAAAAAATCGCCTCGATCCGATGGCCCTAGCTTCGTCGATCAAAAAATTTGATTTCAATGACCACGAATGATAATACGATGATCTAATAGATAGAGATCTTTGATGGATCTGAAAATCTACAACGATGATCTCGATGATATTTGTAGTATACTATCAAAGTTTCACTTCAATCGAACATCGTTATCTTAGTCAATTTAATATAGATTAGTTTCGACCGTTAAATGATAAATGAGTGATCAAAGGACCAAATGGTGTCCAATTATGAGATAATTTTTTTTATAAATGATCTTGATTACTATTTTAATTATTTTTTATAATGATGATTATAAAATTCAACTCGTGAGATGAAGAACGATCTAAAACTATACGTCTCCTGATAACCATTCTAAAATTTTACTAGTTGTTATGCTCGTGCTTTTGCAATATCTACTTAACATGAATAATTTATATGAAAATGATTTAAATTTTACTATCATCATCGTATAAAATATTTAAAATTATAATAAAGATCATTTAACTAAAAAATTATCTCATAATTGAACTCTTTTAACCTTTTGTCGTGTTTCCTAATTAACGATCGAATATCCGACAAATTGACCATGAAAGATATTGATTGAAGTAAACTTGATAGTAATTCCAAACATTAATTGAATTATTATTGATAGATTTGTTTGAATCATCCGAAGATCTTTCATCTACAGATCATTAGGATCTCATTAACATGATACTTGGCGAAATTGAAATTTTTCTAATCGATGAAGCTAGGGCATCGATCGAGGTGACTTTTATAAGAACTCTGATTGATAATATTAGATAAAGAACCTATTGAAGATGGATATTAAATTTAAAATATATACATATTTAGAAAAAATAAAAAATATTATTTTCAACCTTAGTGTATAGTGTTATCAAAATACTGCTATAAGATCTACGCACGATTAATGATATATCCTGTGTAGATCTATGCAGCGATTTTGGATAACCACTGCTGTTGATGCTATTAATGCGGTTCGATAATGCTGTATATAGTTGATTAAAAATTTTTAAATTTATATAGTCCTGCTTTTCTTTCATACGTCGCTCAAATCTTCCCCCCTCTACTCATCCATGTCTGGTGAGTGCTTATTCCTTGACTGGGTCCGCCCCGTCTTCCCCCGACGATGCGGCCCTCTTCCCGTCTCTCCTTTCGGCCCCCTCCCCGAGCGCCTCTCCGTACCTACCACCACCCACTGCGTCCCCCACGCCTCCTCGGCCGACCTCCTTCCCTCCATACGATGTCGCCTCTCCTGCATCCTCCTCCCCCCCACTCCTCGGATGCCTACCTTCCCGCCCATCCCGGCGCCTCCCACACCTGCCAACCCGCCCTAGGCCCCCAAACCCCCACTCCTGCTCGATCGCCCCTCTTTCCGATCCTCTAGATCGCTCCTCCTGCCACCCCCCTCACCCGGCTCTCCCACCTCCTAGGTGTGAGATGTAGTACGCCCATCCTTCCGCATCCGGCGCCCCTCCTCTCCATCTCGACCACTACCGCAGCCCTCCATCCCAATCATCTACCCCATATCTAGACGCTCACTCGATAGAACCGTCGTCGTTTGACCCTTCATCATCTGATGCCTCAGACCTACGTTCATTATGCCGCCCTCTCCGTGGCCTGCCAATTCCGCCTCCGAGCGTGACGCTCGCAATCCTCTTTCATATTCTTCTCTTATTCACTATCTGCTTTTGTTTTCTAGGTTCTCTACTGCTACCATATTATTGTAGCAGATTACTGGCGAACCTTCGGATTTTTGGACACCTCCCTTTGATAGCCATAGTATAAGATTATTTTTTTAATTTATAGTATATTTATTATCCTATAAGTTTAATAATTTTAAAATTTAATAAATATGTATAATATTATAATACTGCATACCGTTGTTTTTAATTAAAAACTAGATATTCCAGATGAAATTATTTAATTACTGAATACGAGATCGAACAAATATTGAGCGTAGATCTGTCTTATAGTACAGACCCCAGATCTAATGAATCTTGAAAGGACAGACTGATTTTGGAATCCTAGAAACATAAAAAATGAAGAGAGAGGAAGTATCGTAGATGAAAGAGAAGGAATCGGTCGCGTCATAGAACATAATGGGTGAATAAGAGGGAGATCTGCGAGTGGGAGGGAGGAGATGAGGGAGGGATCGACCGTTGCCACATCACTCGATGAGGAGATCGATGAGAGGAGAATAGAGAGTCGTCTGCTGCCGATCATTGGGAGATAGGTACTTCAGCGATGAGGAAGACGAGAGAGAGAAGGGAAAGAATCGAGAGAGGAGAGTAGGGAGGAAGAGGGTCCGCTCGTGCATCGACATATGAGGATGGGTCCACCTTGCCCACAAGGGAGATCGATGGGAGATCAACGGAAAGTGAGAGAGAGAGGGAGGGGTCCTTACTCAACCGATCGAGGAGAATCGAGAGATGAAGAGAGAAATCGAAAGAGAAAAAGCTTGGGAGGACGGGGTTCGAGCTCGCGCGCGTCTAAGATGAGCGTGAAGAGAGATTTGAGAGGGGAGAAGGAGTGATCGAGGTGAATGGCAATCTACAACGGCCAGCTTAGGTCATACGAGTCGATTGAGGAATGGACCAACTGGAATCTTCAAGGCAGGAGTCGGGCTTCGACTGTTCTGATGAAATAAAAATTGATATATATCTCTCTAGAATTGCCAATTGATATAAGTCTAAGGTGCCACCATCATCTACTTTATTCTCTTTCAAATTTTTGGATATAGCAAGAAGATTCGGAGTCTCGACTTGCTCATATCTTAATTATTTATGAAATTAATCCATAGTAATAGTAATTATGTAAGTACCACTGGATTTTGGATCTTAATTATGCTATTGCTTTGTTTATTGCATTCAGTGAACCGATTAGAAGCGAATCGTCAAGAGAAATGGATTAAGCTTTAGAGACTGATTTATGATTATAATACTAATTATTATTGTTCAACATGAATTGATTATATGTTATTTAATGTTGTAGATTCACTGATGCACCGCAACAATCAATACAGCTTTATCCCCTGCCTATTGCGTGCAGTTCGCATCGAGGATAATTATCACTGTTGCATAGATGCATTCGATTCTCGACGTCGACTGCTTAGAACCTCCATCAATCGGGCAGTCTATTTGCCATCGAGAATCGTACTACTAATAGAGTGAGTCCTCTACATTGCCCATATGAGACACATTCTACAGTAGGTCATCTGAAGTGTACATTTTATTATATTTAAGCATAATTTATTTTTTAAATATAGTAATTTATTATTATATATTTGCCATAAGCTTTATATTGTAGGTTATCAATCCAGTGGACCTTTTGCAGTCATCATGTTATGCATCAAGTGTAAATGCCAGCACAAGTTGATGGTCTAGTATAATGCGGAGAGGAGTGATAGAAGATCGGCGGGAATGCATTCTTTATTTTTCGAGTATGTTGTGAGTGCAAGTTGGACATCATTTTTCGTAGAGCTCAAAACTGACATTTTGATTAGATGGCTCACAAGCATCTTGGTAATGGAAGTATACGAAATAAGGGTCAGTACTGTGCAATCTTAATTTATAATTATGTATTTAGATGATATTGTATCACTATATTTGTTTAATTAGAGTAATTATAGTAAGTTTTTGATAATTTTGTGAAGAGAAGTATGATTTTTCTGATCATAAGTAGGGTTTGAGATGCCTGACTGAGAAGATCGAAGAGTTATTTAACCGGTTCAAAGGTCAAGCGCTCATTAGACGATGGCTCGAGCATAAGAACCTGGTCAGAGATTAAACTTGTTCCTAGAATAAGAATATTCCTTCCGAGTCAGTGGAGAGGATGTAATGGAGGATCACAAGAGAGTTTGATGAGAGAAAATTCTACTTTAAATTTTTCCTTATGGCTCATGTTTTATTTAAATAATTTTTAAATATATTATTATTTATCTGAATACTTGTTAGGCGCTATTTCCGCAGAATGGTAGAACGTGAGCATGAGTATAATGTACGCACCTGTAGCGGATGCAGAGCATATCTTGGTATTCATAGAGTGGGTACATTAATTTAAATTTCTCAGATAAATTTAAATTCTATTTTTATCATCTTTCTGATAAATTATTCTTATTTTAGATTAAATAGAAAAGAATGATGATTGTCCTGATCAGTGTCGACAGTACACTCAAAGTCTATAGAGGATCTTTGTATCACAGACTTTTGCATCAACATAGAAGGGCAGGCCAATTGAAACCCACAAATGGGCACGTTTTATATTATTAAATATATTAATATATATGATTAGTATTATAATATTTTTTATAAAATTTAATTTTTATTTATAATTACAGGATCAGTTAGATACGCTCGTGAGCGAGGGCCCGGATACCTCTGGGCCCCATGACCATATCTTAGGTCTTAGGGCCTGAGCATTATGAGAGGATTCGATGTAGGCCCAGACATATGCCGATGAGCTACTGATCTGAGGTAAGTGTCTCCTCATAGACTTTCGGTATCGTTAGTTGGGAGGAGCTTGAGGAGGCGTTGGCACAAGCAGATCATGTTGTGATGTGGGTAGATCGGACTGAGGAGTGCGCATCTCATCTGGAGGACATCATGAGAGATATGATGTCGATGCTCAGTGCACGTTTTGGAGTCATGGGCTTCGAGGATATATTGGCCCACATTCCAGCTCCAGCTCTGGCTCCGACTCTAGCTCCAGCTTCGACTCTGACTCCGACTTCCGGTGATGACGACGATGATATAGATTTAGAAGATTTTTGATGTATTTTATTTTTTAAAAAAATATTATAATAAATTTTATTTGGTAATAAAATTTTAGCATTTTAGAATAATTTTTATATTTATTATATTTTCTCATGTTAAATATCTATATTTATCAGATAAAATATATAAAAAATAAATTTTTAATTATTTAAGATCTACGATAGTAGTTTTATAACTGTTGCCATAGGTCCTTGGTGCAAACGGTGCCGATCACTGTATTAGACCTATAGCAACGATTATGTAACCGCTGCCATAGGTCGATCTATTGCAGTGGTTTATAAATCGTTGCAATAGGCTATCTATAGCAGTAGTTCAAACAACCACTGCCATAGAGTTACGATGATGACTTCAATAGTAGCGGTTAAATAACGGCTGTCATAGTCTATGGCAGCGATTTTTTAGGCTATGGCAACGGTTACGAACCGCTATCGTAATCTTTTTTTGTAGTAGTGATGGTCGAGTTCCACGGTGATGTGCGGCAGCGACAGCGGAGGTGTGCGAAGAGAGGGGCGATGAGATAGGAGGGAGATGATGGGTACAAGAGGGTTTGGGCAGTATTTTGGAATAAGGGAAGAAGGAAAAAAAAATTATGGAGCTCTAATACCATGTTGAACATGAAGTGGGGAGAAGGATTTCATTTTTCTATATAGAAATATGGTATATAAGGAATTTATAAATATAGATATGTAGATCCAAATATAGAAAGAGAAAACTAAAAATATGCCAAGGAATAATATCCTATGATTCTTAATTAGAAATATTTTTAATTAGATCCATCTTTCTAACAATAATTTTTATTTAAAAATATATAATATTTTAATATTATTTTATTAATTATATAATTATTTATTTATTTATTTATTGGGATCTGGAGTGTGGGTGGTTTAGAGCAGGCCAAAAAAAAAAAAAAACTTAAAAAATAGCTAGGATACACGTTGGATGAAGATGTATATGTTGACGGCACACGAAGCCTTCGCACGTATTCAACGGCAAACGGATGGATAAAGATAGTCCCAATTCTTGAGGTAGGGTCAATAGACATTATCATATACATGTCAGCATCTCGTTTGTTAGAAAGCCTATTTTTTTAATACTCCGGGCATGAAACAGGACACATGTCATTCATCTAAAAGCAAACAATCCTGCTCTTTTCCAATTGGATCAGAGGGGACAGTGTCCTTTTTGGTACAACCACTACCGCATTCAAGTGCTGGATTCCTTTCTTGCACTGTTTCCATCGCAAGGAGAGAAAGAGAGAGGAGAAGCTAAGCTTTCGGTGGACGAGAGAGGATGAGCTACGGAGGGGCAAACGGGAGTGATTCGAAGTTGGAAACCATCTCGAGGTTGGCTCAGTGAAAGATTGAGAGCTCCGGGCCCTGCTCTTATCGCCGCGCGCTCCGATGCGTTCAAGCTCGGTGTCTTGAACTGGTGACTCCCTTTTTCTCTTTATGCCAAGCCCCGGCGGTGGTATCGGTTGCGGCAATGGGGAAGAGGCAACGAGGAAGATGAGCAGAGGATCTTGTGGAGGCCTCCTCCTCCGCTTTCTTAGAGCTGGGGGGCACACCATCTTCTCCGGTGTCCGGCATTTCACCGCCCTCAGCGTCCGGCACCCCTCCGCCCTCCTCCTCCCCGCCTCCGCCTCCGCCTCCCTAGACGTCCGGCACCCCTCTGCCTCCTCCTCCTCCTCCCCCACCTCGCCTCCGCCTCCTCCCCCGCCTATGACGGAAAGCGATCGCCATCGGAACGGCGGCGGAGAGAGAGCCAAAGCCCCGAGAGCAGGGGAAGGGTTTTAATTTCTTTTGTGGGGGGGAACACGTGGCAGTCAGACACTTGTATATCTTATGCGTGAAGGAAGGTGGTACAGGGCTTCGTTTATATATATATATATATTAGATTTAGAGTTGGCAAAAAATTAAAATAAAAATTAAGAAGAAAATCCTACCTGAAGTTCGTCTCCCACTCCCAATCACCATCGTGATACTACAGGTATAGTCGTCTATCAATTTGAAATCTTGTAGAATTTCAATTACTCCAATATTTATAGTATTTTAAAAAAAAATTATTCAAAACAAAATCTATTAATCATTTCATACCACCCTACGTAGTCACCATTTGTTGTCGTCATGGACTCCCCCCATCGTCTTTTCCACCACCAACTCTATGGTCTCTCATGTAATTCCTTCCATTCTGTGTCATTGTGATGAGTCTCCTTGTTCAGAAGATCTATCTAGTGTTGTTCTTCTTTGCCAAAGTATGCGTCCTGTGGACGTTCTCTATCGACTACTGCATCATGATGAAGTTAGCTCTCTCTCTCTCCTCCTCTTCCTCCTTCAAGAGGAAGGAGGATGTACTGGTTTAGGAGTGAACATAAGCTGATCAAGGTGACGGAGTATGCAATATGTTTGAATAAGAATTAAGAAGTTCTACCCAAAGTTGGTCTCCCTGGCCCTCCCAATCACCATCCCAGTACTACAAGTATAGTCATCCATCAGTTTGGAATCTTGTAGAATTTTAATTCTACATAATGTAGAAGGACTCCAATACTTCTATACAGCATTTTTAAAAAAAAATTTCTTGTTCAAAACAAAGGCTATTAATCGTTTCAAACCACCCTACGTATAGTGGCCTTCTGTTGTTATCACGGACTCTCCCCCATCGCCTTCCCCACCACCAACTCCATGGTCTCTCATATTATTCTTTGCATTCTGTGTCACTATAGTGGTCTTCTTGTTTAGAAGATCTACCCAGTGTTGTTCTTCTTTGCCAAATTATTCATCTTGTGGACGTTCTCCATCAGCTACTGCATCATGGTGAAGCTGGCTCTCTCTTCTTCTTTAAGAGGAAGGAGGATGTCATACTACTTGTACTGGTTTAGGAGTGAACATGACTGCTGATCAGGGTGACGAAGTGTGCAATATGTTTGAATAAGAATTAAGAAGGAAAGTCCTACCCGAAGTTGGCCTCCCTGGCCCTCCCAATCACCATCCCAGTACTACAAGTGTAGTCATCCATCAATTTGGAATTTTGTAGAATTCCAGTTCTACATAATGTAGAAGTACTCCAATACTTCTATACAGCATTAAAAAAAAAAATTGTTGTTCAAAACAAAGGCTATTAATCATTTCAAATCACCCTACGTACAATCACCTTCTATTGTCGTCATGGACTACCCCCCATCGCCTTCCCCACCACCAACCCCATGGTCCCTCGTATTAGTCCTTGCATTCTGTGTCACTGTGGTGAGTCTCCTTGTTCAGAAGTTCTACTTCGTCTTGTGGACGTTCTTTATTATTGGCTACCGCATCATGATGAAGCTGGTTCTCTCTCCTCCTCTTCCTCCTCCAAGAGGAAGGAGGATGTCATACTATTTGTATTGGTTTAGGAGTGAACATGAGCTGATCAGGGTGACAGAGTGTGCAATATATTTGAATAAGAATTAATAAGAAAAGTCCTACCCAAAGTTGGTCTCCCTGGCCCTCCCAATCACCATCCCAGTACTACAGGTGTAGTCGTCCATCAGTTTAGAATCTTGTAGAATTCCAATTCTACATCATGTAAAAATACTTGAATACTTCTATACAGCATTTAAAAAGAAAAAAATTCTTATTCAAAATAAAGGCTATTAACCGTTTCAAACCATCCTACGTACAGTCACCTTCTGTTGTTGTCATGGACTCCCCCCCATCGCCGTCCCAACCACCAACTCCATGGTCTCTCATATTATTTCTCGTGTTCTGTGTCACTATGGTGAGTCTTCTTGTTCAAAAGATCTACCTAGTGTTGTTCTTCTTTGCCAAATTGTTCGTCTTGTTGATGTTCTCTATCAGCTACTGCATCATGGTTAAGCTGGCTCTCTCTCCTCCTCTTCCTCCTCCAAGAGGAAAGAGGATGTCATACTATTTGTACTGGTTTAGGATTGAACATGAGCTGATTAGGGTGATGAAATGTGCAATATATTTGAATAAGAAATAAGAAGAAAAGTCCTACCCGAAGTTGGTCTTCCTGGCCCTCCCAATCACCATCCCAATACTATAAGTGTAGCTAGTCATCCATCAGTTTGGAATCTTGTAGAATTTCAATTCTACATAATGTAGAAGTACTCCAATACTTCTATACAGCATTTTAAAAAAAAAAAATTCTTGTTCAAAACAAAGGCTATTAATCATTTCAGACCATCCTATGTACAATCACCTTTTGTTGTCGTCATGGACTCCCCCCCATCGCCTTCCCCACCACCAACTCCATGGTCTCTCATATTATTCCTTGCATTCTGTGTCACTGTGGTGAGTCTCCTTGTTCAGAAGATCTATCCAGTGTTGTTCTTCTTTGCCAAATTATTCATCTTGTAGATGTTCTCTATTAGCTACCGCATCATGATGAAACTTGCTCTCTCTCTCTCTCCTCCTCTTCCTCCTCCAAGAGGAAGGAGGATGTCATACTATTTGTATTGGTTGAGTGAACATGAGCTGATCAAGGTAACAGAGTGTGCAATATATTTGAATAAGAATTAATAAGAAAAGTCCTACTCAAAGTTGGTCTCCCTAGCCCTCCCAATCACCATCCCAGTGCTACAGGTATAGTCGTCCATCGGTTTAGAATCTTGTAGAATTCCAATTCTACATCATGTAAAAATACTCCAATACTTCTATACAGCATTTAAAAAGAAAAAAAATTCTTGTTCAAAATAAAGGCTATTAATCGTTTCAAACCATCCTACGTACAGTCACCTTCCGTTGTTGTCATGGACTCTCCCCATCGCCGTCCCAACCACCAACTCCATGGTCTCTCATATTATTTCTCGTGTTCTGTGTCACTGTGGTGAGTCTCCTTGTTCAGAAGCTCTACCTAGTGTTGTTCTTCTTTGCCAAATTGTTCATCTTGTTGACGTTCTCTATCGAATACTGCATCATGGTTAAGGCTCTCTCTCTTCCTCTTTCTCCTCCAAGAGGAAGGAGGATGTCATGCTATTTGTACTGGTTTAGGAGTGAACATGAGCTGATTAGGGTGACGGAGTGTGCAATATATATGTTTGAACAAGTTTGGGTGCCTTGATTCATGCTATTGTCTTCCCAGCTGCATGCATGTGCTCCACACGAGATGCATCATCCATTGGAGGAGGATATCACGCACGTGCCGGTTGTGTCATACACGTATTTAATTTGTATAGTGACGTTATTTTTCTTTTGGTGTAATTTGGACCGAATTGGATCTTTTTAGAGATGCTTTCTCCGTCCGTATATTAAACGGGGCACGTTTCCTGACAGCTGCTTTGAAATTTTCTTCAATTTTTTTTATATATTTTATTTTTTGATTCACTAGGATATATTTTTTTATTGAATTAGTTTAATATATTTGATTTTGTCAAAAAAAAATCATGGAACCAGGTCCAATTTTATCAAAGATTTGGATTACCTTTCAAAAAATACTTCATTTTGTAGAACGATACACTATCTCAGTCCAAAATTTAGAACAAACATTAAATATTTATAAAAGAAATTATTATCGCACCCTTCAAGTTTGGACCATTTATACCTAGATTTCAAGTATCAATTAGCTATCAAAACTTTGAATTTATTGTAATATAGCCCAGCTATCTATTTGGTTCCTAACACTATTAATAGAATGAGAAAAAAATAAAAACACCCTCTCTTCACAGAGATTATTCTTTATCATTCATCTACCTACTTGCATAGATCTTAATGCACGTCATCTTTTATCATTTAATTACTAGCATAGATCTTAAAGTGCTATAGTCTCAATCATCCATTCGTATGTATCAATCTTAAAGGACTTCATTATTTATTATCCATTCACTTGCACAAATCGCAAAACAATTTTTTGATGATCCATTTGCCTACACAAATCTCAAATGCCTATACATATATTAAAGCATTCTATCCTTCATCATCCATTTACCCATATAAATCTTAAAGCACTCCATCTTTATCATCGATCCGCTTGCATAGATCATAAAGTATTCTATCCTTAGTCATTCATCATTCTATATAAATCTTAAAGTATTTTATCCTTTATCATTTATCTATTTACACAAATCTCAAAGTAATCCATTCTTTATCATCTATCCAACTGCAAGGTTCCTATTATCTATCTACTTACACAAATCTCAAAGCACTCCATCTCCTATCATTCATCCATCTACATGATTTTTGAAGTGTTCTATTCTTTATTATCCATCTGCTTGTATAAATCTCAAAGTAGTCCATCCTCCATCATCCAACTATTTGTATAGATCTTGAAGCATCTATTTTCTATTATCCATCCTCCTATAAAGATCTTAAAGCACTTCATCCTTTATCATTCATATGCCTACATAGATCTCAAAGTGTCCCATCAACTGATATTCATAAGCCCATACAAATCTTAAAGTAATCAATCTTTTGTTATTTATCTTCCTACATAGATCTTAAAATACTCCATTCTATATCATGCATTTATTTGCATGGATCTTAAAGCACTTCATCTTTCATCATCCATCCACTTGCATAGATATCAAAGGATAAAATTATTTATCCATTGGCATAAATGTCAAAGTGCTACTTTTCTTCCCTTTCTTTCAATTTCCACCTAAACAAGAGTGCCTTGCTAAGTTATTGGGAAGGGTAGTTATATGATTTTATAAAAATCAAGCTATCAGATGACCCTAACATGATAATGTTCTCAAACGGAGATGGACAATTGGATCACATTGCAATGATTTTAAAGTTTTAGAGTTTAATTGATACTTTTTAAATTTTTAAGATATAAGTATTATTGGAGATAAACACCGCTTCCGTCGAAGTCTAGTCTGATGCTTGGCCTAACGCAACTGGCAATCACGGAAGAGCTTCAATCAAAAATTCTCCTTCAGTGGCCAAACCTTAGCCAAACTCCTTCCGAACTCCTCAGCAGTCGAGCCTCAGTCGAACTCCTTTCGAACTTCTCCTTCAGTCGGATTCCTCCAGTGGATTGCTCTCAAATGATCTCCTCCAGACGTATTTTCTTCAGAAGTCTGAACTCCTCTAGAATTGATATATGTCGAAGTCCTTTACCAACCAATGCCTACTTTCTTTGAGCTATGGCTATTAAATCTTGATGAATGATTGTCATCAGTCTGCTACAGACGATGCTACAGACGGTGCCTGTTAGATATGTGTGCCCTAGAAGCCAAAATTGGCTGACATTTATAATATACTTCTAAGGATAAAATTATAATTTTGACTATAAATAATAAAATAAGATATTTTCTATCACATATGTGTATTTAGTGTCTGTGATACATTCCTTGAGTTAATGGTAATGATAATTCTTATTTTCAAAAGTTGAAAATTTAAAACAAGAATTTTTATTATTAACTCATAAAATGCTCCTGACCGTAGGATCATCATGAGGATAATGATTGATCCGGAAGGTTGGTGTACAATCGCTTCTCTTTAGTAGATGAGTCTTGAGTCTATGGTGTGGAGACACCGGAGCGAGAGTACAGGTACTCGTTAGAGAACGAGGGCACTGAGCGTGACCACCTCGAGTAGTCATTAGGAAGTCTACCTTCTCGTCAATGACTGACTCGATGCTGCAGTAGTGTGTCTGGTTCTTTGACCTGAGGTGCATCGGCAGTTCACCTTGAGGGTGTTATAGTTTGACTACACCATTACTCGATCTCCTAGCCATATGGAAAACCCTGAGGTGTATGTTGGCTATAGCATGTTCATTGTAGGAACTGGATTGCATCAAGATGGAATCTATCTACCTCGGTGGTAGAGGAGCAGCCCTATGATGATCATGAGAATCAAGTCCAGAAGCCCATGGCCATGGCAGAGTGAAATAATAGAAAGAGTTTCTATTTAGATTTTCACATCGGACTTGAATCGAATGATTACATCATATGATAGAGACTAGGGTTTGACGAGTTCACCTTAACCCTAATCTGATCGGGGCTCAAGATAGAAGAACTTAATCACACAGGTAGCTGCACCAAGAGGTTCGCATTTTCAGCTCTGATGGGTTGCCACCATATACTGCTAGGGTGTCACTGGTGGATTTTGGGAGCAATTAGAATGATTTAGATGATCGATCATTCTAGCTGTTCGAATCAGAAGAGTTCTGATCCATCGAAAGGAGTTTCGATGATGTCGATGATAGAGATCATGACATATCCCATTACCATACAGAACTGAACCTAACTGGGTCACACAAACAAGGGTTTTGAATCTGGTGATCATCAATTGAACTGATCCAGTTCAATTGATCTGAATGAGATTCAATTAGGTTCAAGAAAATCGTGCTAGCACTCGATTGAACCTAACGTTCTTCTTTTACTATCATAAATAAGTTGTCCTCTGACTGAGCCAAAGGAGTTTGTGCTCAATCAGAGGCCTTCATACTGGTCTGACTAGGAGGTTGTCCAAGTCAGAAAAGGGTTGTCTTATTTATGAGATAAATTTAAGACAACATCTGCCATTTTTGGTCACCTACCATTTCTTGTACTTTGACTTTGGTCAAACGTTGACCTTTGACCTTTGACATTTTGACCCACATGTCATGCACCTATTGGAGAGCTGGTGGGGGCTTGTCCCCTCTTTGAAAACCTGGCAAAGGAAAGGGGGCATACGCCTAGGATGGCGTGCGCCCAAGAGTAGGAGGCGCCTAGGAGTCCCATTGGACAAATGGGACTCCATCTCCTTTTTGGATTCCAATTAGAGTTCTCCACTAAGAACCAACTTTGACTGGTCTTAGGCACCCTCTAAGGAGGAATCCAAGGGACTCTATTCCCACCAATCAGATTTAGATCTGATTTCACAAAGGGTTGTGATTGGTTGGGAAGAAGAGGAGTTGGATCATGGCATAGTAGAGTCTATAAATAAGACCTGTCTGCGCCCAACTCATTTAAACAATTCTTTCTAGCCCATGCCCCAAGGCTATCCCTCTTCCTTCTCCATGCCACCATCTGACCCTCTCTCTCCTCTCCTCTCCACGTCCAAAAGTAGTTTTGGGATTCTTGGTTTGGTGCGAATCAGGCAAGAAAAGAAAGGCGACTGAAAAAGCTAGAAGGCTGCGCTGCTGCAAAGGACGAACTGCTGATCTTCAAAAGGTATTTTGAAGATCCTCCAGATCAGATCCAGATCTGAATTTTTGGAGAAAAGATAGAGAAGAAGGATCTCTAGATCCAGCCTGAGTGGATACCGGTAGAGGCCAGGCACTTGCGTGGCTAGATCCAGAACCTTCCGCTGCTTTCACAGGATCATCAACGGGTAATAGGATTACCCACATCAAGGTAAATTAAATTTGATTTAATTTATTTAATTTTATTTTAATTATTAAATAATAAAATCAGATCTAAAATATATCAGATCTGATTTGGATCAAAGAGAAAAAATTTTTGAAATATATCTCTTGATCTGATCAGATCTCTGAACGAACCTGGATCCGAAAAATCAGGATTTTCCTTCAACTGGTATCAGAGCCAAGGTTCTAAAATTATTTAGATCTAATTTTAAATTTAATTTAATTAAAAATAATGATTTTAGATGTCACATGAGATGTGATCAGATCTAAAATCAAAAAATTAAAAAAATTAAAATTAAATTAATTTGGATCTAAGATTAGAAAATATGCATGACTAGTTCTAAAATAGAATAGTTCTATAGAATAGTCTTGCATGTTTTCATAATTTTTATTTGATTAAATCATATTTTTAGATCTATTTATTTACTATTTTTTGATATTATAATTATTATAATAACATCTAAAAAATAGTAAATAAAAATTAATTTAATTTTAAACATCATATGAGATATGATTGATGCATGTCTAGACTAGTTGTAGAATAGTTCTACATAAGTTGTCTAGATTAGAATTTATTTTGATAAGATCAATTTAAATTCTAATTTTTTAGATTATTATGAGATAATTTAGATCTGAAAAATATGCATGATTCGATACATGAGATGTATGCAAAATATGCCATGATTAGATCTAGATCTTGTATATGAGATATATGATATAGATCTAATTTATTTTTTGTAGTATTACATGTTCCCTGATTAAGGCGTTCCTCTCTTGGCCGTCCGGTCATAAGAATGAAGAAGGGTTTAAAGGCCCTCTTCTTTCCATTCGATGGGGTGTTCTTATGATGTGTAGGGGTGCTGCGTGTTCGTCCTTAATCAGAAACCCAAAAACTTACTTTCTGCAAAACCCTAGATCCTGAAACCCTAGGATTTATTGTGCATATTTTGTTTATGAACCCTACTTAATTAAGAATTAAGATTATGAAATATTAATTAGGTCTAAAATTGAGAATTTTAGATCTAAGACATATTCATAATATACTGGGTTCGGGCTTGGGTAGCTCAATTAGGTCTAAGCGGTTGATCAAACCGAATCAAGAGTTGGTTAGATGGGATCAACAATGCTTAAATTGACCAGCCTAATAGGATTAAGTCTGGGTCAAGATCGAGTCACGATCAAGCAAGACCTAATTAGGCTCAGAGGTTAGAGTCTGGATTGTAGGCTAACCCAATTGGTTCTGGCTCAACAATTTGGTGTCTAAGGTAAGTTTGGCACATACGACCGACTGATTTTTAATTGGGAAGCTACTCGACCTGAATGCGTTCTTGTATGAGTTAATGGCATATCCCTTCCACCGGTCTCACTTACCTGGCCATATCTGTTGACACAGTTCTGATCTGAGGTGGTCAATAATCCGAAGCTAACCCATGCCACTAGGTTAGTCATAATTGTTATGACTATGACAAGTCTAGTTTAATGAGACCTGAATCAATTCTCCCTAAGAAAAGATTAAGTCTGAGGTCTTCCACCATTGTAGATGTGCGGGCCCTTCCCGGGGTTGATTGTTTCTCGGCTGGATACAGTGGCTCAGTTGCACCGGGAAGATGCAACCATGTCTATTAGGCATTGGATGCTATGGGCTGGAGGATGAGTTGGGCTCAATATTTCGGATACGGTGAGAGACTCAATTAGGAATCCAGTCTATGCAAATGGTGGGTCTGACTTAACTAAGGAGTGGATCAATATTTTGGATACGGTGAGATTCATGAATTAGAGACCAAGTTTGGGTGCACCATGATTAGAGAATCATTGAACAAGAGTTGTTCACTCATTGGCTAACCCATCACCAATAACTGTTAGGTGAGGTGATGAGTCAGTTGGTGAGACCGCACCACCCACTAGAAATCATTAATCATGGAGATTTTTGCATCTCTACAGAGGGAGTGTAGGGATCCGAGAAAATAGTGGGAGCTAATTTGTTTAAAAATAAAATTTCTAAATAAATTGGTCAAGTCATAATTACAGTATCTAACTAGAATCTTTGACTCTCTACAGAAAAATGTCTGCGTCCAACCCATTGGCACGTATCCTGGACACACATAGACTGACCGGACCCAATTATAAAGATTGGCTCAGGAACTACAAAATCATTTTGGATTTCGAGAAGTTAACCCATGTATTGGACCAGGACCCTCCCACCTTACCAGCCCGTCCATCTGTTGAACAGAGAGCGTCTCTGGAAAAATGGATAGACGAAGATAATAAGGCCAGATATTACATGTTGGGCTCGATGTCTGATGAGCTCCAGCGCCAACATGAAGATATCGGGACTGCTCGCCAAATGTTGGCTCACCTGCAGGAGATGTTTGGGTGAACAGAGTCGCGCAGCCAAATATCAAGTCACGAAATGACTTTTTAAGGCTAAGATGCGTGATGGGCAGTCAGTCCAAGATCACTGTCTGATGATGATCATCAGGACATGGAAGAGCTTGAGAAGCTCGGTGTGAAGTTAGGACTTGGATTTGCAGAATGATATTATTCTGCAATCCTTGACTGATGCATATGGGCAATTCATCATGAATTACCACATGCATAAACTTCAAAATTTCTTGGCCGAATTAATGAATATGCTGGTTACCGCTGAGCTTTCTATGAAAGGTTCTAAAGGCTCAGTTCTTGCTATGGAACGGACTTCTTCCAAAAGAAAGTCTTATGAAAAGAAAAAGAAGTCTGTGAAAAAGCAGAAGATGGAAGGAGGAAAGAAGAAGAAAAGAAGAGCAGAAAAAAGAAGGCCGATGTAAAAAAAAGTGTTTCCATTGCAACAGCGACGGCCATTGGAAGCGGAACTGCCCTACTTACCTGGCCACCCTAAAGAACAAGAAGGAAGGTCCTTCTGGAGGTATGCTCGTTATTGAGTCTAACCTTATGGTTTCTTCTGCATCCAGTTGGGTGCTTGACTCTGGTTCTAGTGCTCATCTGTGCACTTCTATGCAGGGTCTTGAGGATAGCAGGAGGCTGAGGGATGGAGACATGATCCTACGCATGTCGGTAATGGAGCAAGAGTTGCTGCAGTAGCCGTGGGAACATACCCTCTTCGATTACCATCTGGTTTAGACTTAGTTTTAAAAGACTGTTATTATGTGCCTGCAGCTAGCAGGAATTTGATTTCTGTTTCATGCTTAGCACTAAGAAGGCTATGTGATTACCTTTCTTTAAGGACCATTGTAACATTCTTTATGAAAGAAATAAAATTGCAAATGGTTTTCCTTATTAACGGTCTTTATCAGTTACATATTGATGTACCTGTTTTAACTATCGAGCAAAACGTGAATGCCATAAAATCAAACGACCTAGGGATAGTCCAAATGATAGATATCTATGGCACCTGAGATTAGGTCATATAGCAGAAGATAGGATTAACAAATTGGAGAAAAATGGGCTATTGAGTCCATTGACTTTCGAGTCATATCCAACTTGTGAATCCTGTCTTCAAGGCAAAATGACTAAACTCCCTTTTGTTGGACATGGGGAAAGGGCCACAGATCTTCCTTGCCCTAGTACATACTGATGTGTGCAGGCCCATTTGATGTGCCGGCTAGAGGCAATTTTATCTACTTCATTACCTTTACCGATGATCATCTAGGTATGGATATGTGTATCTTATGAGACACAAGTCTGAAGCCTTTGAAAAGTTCAAAGAATTCAGACATGAAGTAGAAAACAAACTGAAAAACCCATTAAGGTTCTTCGATCAGATCGAGGAGGTGAATACCTTAGCCGAAAATTCCTAGACTATCTCAAGGAAAATGGCATAGTCTCTCAATGGACTCCACCAGGAACACCTCAACTCAACGGGAGTTTCAGAACGGAAAAAATCGACTCCTATTAGGATATGGTTCGATCCATGATGAGCTTCACAGACCTTCCTGATTTTCTTTGGGGACACTCATTGTTAACTTCAATATTATCTATACTGAATAGGATTTCCCTCTAAAACCGTTCCTACCACACCGTATGAGATATGGCACGGTAAGAAACCAAGTCTGAGTCATCTCAGAATTTGGGGTTGTCCGGCTCATGTCAAAAGACAACAAGCGGACAAGTTAGAGTTTAGGTCCTTCAGAGCTCGATTCATAGGATATCCTAAAGAGTCATTAGGATACTATTTCTACATTCCAAAAGACCACAATGTGATTGTGAGTCGACATGCCATCTTTCTTGAAAAATAGTTTATTCAAGATAGCGGCATTGGAAAATAGATCAAGCTTGATGAGAAAGTCTCACAAGCAGAACGAGCTAAGGACCAAGTGGAACCAAATCAGGTTGAGCCAATAAGAACACTACCTCCTCCACCTCGTAGATCGAAAAGAGTTTTCCATCCCCTTGAAAGATACTTAGGTATTATTTCAGAGGATGTAGAGGAAAATGTTCCTCATAGGTAATGGTGCTCATGGTGATGATCCCAAAACCTACAACGAGGCGATATCAGATATCGACTCTGAGAAATGGCTAGAGACAATGAAGTCAGAAATTGACTCGATGCACTCAAACAAGTCTGGACCTTGGTAGATCCATCAGAAGGTATAGTACCTATTGGGTGTAAATGGATCTTCAAGAGAAAGATTGGTGCAGATGAGAATGTGGAGACATTCAAGGCTAGATTAGTGGCAAAAGGTTATAGTCAATGCGAAGGCATTGACTATCAAGGATACCTTTTCGTCAGTAGCTATGCTAAAATCCATCCGCACATTGCTTGTTGTTGCAGCCTATTTCGATTATGAAATATGACAAATGGATATGAAAACAGCATTCTTAAATAGATATCTTGAGGAAGATATCTATATGGAACAATTCCTAGGTTTCACATCCAGTGATGATAATTACAAAATATGCAAGCTGCAAAGATCCATATATGGACTTAAGCAAGTATCTCGGAGCTGAAATACTTATTTTAATAATGTGATCAAAATATTTAATTTCATCAAGAACGAGGAGGAGCCATGTATCTTCAAAAAGGTCAGTGGGAGCACTGTTGTCTTTCTCGTATTATACGTGGATGACATCCTTCTTATTGAAAATGATATTCCCATATTGACCACAGTTAAAATATGGTTATCTAAAGAATTCTCCATGAAAGACCTAGGAGAAGCATTCTTTATTTTAGGAATTAAGGTCTATAGAGATAGACCGAATATGATGCTAGGACTTTCACAGAAGATGTACATAGAAGAAGTGCTAAAGAGATTTAGTATGGAAAACTCTAAGAGGGGTTTAGTATCCTTCAGGCATGACATTCATCTTTCCAAGAAGATGTACCCTAGCACACCTAAAAAAATAGAACGCATGAGTAAGATCCCTTATGCTTCAGCAATAGAAAGCCTCATGTATGCCATATTATGTACACGGCCTGATATAGCCCATGCTGTGAGTGTCACAAGTAGATATCAGTCAAATTCAGATGAAGAACACTAGACTTCTGTGAAATATATCCTTAAGTACTTAAGAAGATCTAAGGATATGTTGTTGGTCTTTGGTAATGGAGAACTCCAAGTCCAGGAATATACAGACTCAAATTTTATGTCCAATATAGATGATCGAAAGTCGACATCTGGGAATCTATTTTTGTGCAATGGTGGAGCTATCAGTTAGAAGAGTTTCAAATAGATAGTAATAGCAGATTCCACCATGAAAGCAGAATACATTGCTGTATCAGAAGCTACAAAGAAGGCATTTTGGTACAAGAAGTTTACCACAGAGATCGGAGTAATGCCATTAGATGTCATTCCTCTATACTATGACAACAATGATACCATAGCTTTTGCTAAGAAGTCAAGGTCTCACCAAAAATTCAAGCACATCGAGCAGCGATATCACCTTATCCGCGATTACCTTGAGAAGGAATACGTCGAGGTCAAGAGAGTCGACTCCACAGATAATATGGTAGATCCGCTTATAAAGCCATTGGGCTAGCAGAAGATCGGAGCCCACCTTGAGAAGATGAGACTTAGATTTGTAGCCAATTGACTTTAGATCAAGTGAAAGTTTGTTAGATATGTGTTCCCTAGAAGTCAGAATTGGCTGACACTTATAATATACTTCTAAGGATAAAATTATAATTTTGACTATAAATAATAAAATAAGATATTTTCTATCATATATGTGTATTTAGTGTCTGTGATACATTTTTTGAGTTAATGATAATGATAATTTTTATTTTCAAGAGTTGAAAATTTAAGACAAGAATTTTCATTATTAACTCATAAAATGCTCCTGACCGTAGGATCATCATGAGGATGATGATTGATCCAGAAGATTAGTATATAATCGCTTCTTTATAGTAGATGTGTCTTAAATTTATGGTGTAGAGACATCGAAGCGAAAGTACAGATATTCGTTAGAGAACGAGAGCACTAAGCGTGACCACCTCGAGTAGTCATAAGAAAGTTTATCTTCTCGTCGATGACTGACTCGATGCTATAATGGTGTCTGATTCTTTGACCTGAGATGCATCGACAGTTCACCTTGAGGGTGTTATAGTTCGACTACACCATGACTCGATCTCCTAGCCATTCAAAATTCTGAGGTGTATGTTGGCTATTGCATGTTCATTGTAGGAATTGAATTATCTATCTACCTTGGTGGAAGAGGAGCAGCCCTATGATGATCATGAGAATCAAGTCCATAAGTCTATGGCCATGGCAGAGTGTGAAATAATAGAAAGAGTTTCTATTAAGGTTTTCACATCAAACTTGAATCAAATGATTAAATCATATGATAGAAATTAGGGTTTGACGAGTTCACCTTAACCCTAATCTGATTAGGACTTAAGATAGAAGAACTTAATTACACAAGTAGCTGCACCGAGAGATTCATTTTCAGTTTTGATGGATTACCACCATATGCTGCTAGGTGTCACTGGTGGATTTTGGGAGCAACTAAAATGATCTTGATGATCGATCATTCTAGTTGTCTGAATCAAAAAAATTCTGATCCATCGAAAGGAGTTTTGATAATGTCGATAATGGAAATCATGATATATCCCATTACCATACAGAACTGAACCTAATTGGATCACACAAATAAGAGTTTGGATCTAGATATCATCAATTGGACTAATCCAGTTCAGTTGATTTGAATAAGATTCAATTAGGTTCAAGAAAATCATGCTAGCACACGATTGAACCTAACGTTCTTCTTTTTTTTATCATAAAAAGTTATCTCAACTGAGCCAAATGAGTTTGTGCTCACTCAGATACCTTTACCTAATCTGACTGGAGCTTGTCCAAATCAAAAAAAGATTATCTTAATTTATGAGATAAATTTAAGACAACGCCTGTCATTTTTTGTCACCTGCTAATTCTTGTACTTTGACTTGATCAAATATTGACCTTTGACCCTTGGACATCTGCCCATGTGTCACGCACTTATTGGAGAGCAGATAGGAGCTTGTCCCCTCTCTGAAAATTAAAAAGAAAGGGGGTGCATGCCTAGGATGACGTGCGCCCATGGGTATGGATGCTGGAGTCCCATATGGATGGGACTCCAGGTTGCTTATTGGATTCAAACTAGGTGACCCTCACCTATAGACTTTGATCAGTCTTAGGCACCATCTTAGGATGAATCCGTGGGTCTCTCATTCCACCAATCAGATTTAGATCTGATTGAATGAAGCAACGTGATTGGTCGAGGTAATGCAGCACTACATGTCGCAGCAGAGTCTATAAATAGATCCTGTTTGCGCCCACTTTTAAACAACTCTCCTAGCCCATGCCCCAAGGCTATCCCTCTTCCTTCTCCATGCCACCATCTGACCCTCTCTCCTCTCCTTGCCCAAGAAAGTTGGATTCTTTAGATTAGTGCGAATCAGGCAAGAAAAGACTAACGAAAAAGGAAGAAGGCAGCACTACTGCAGAGACGATGGGTGATCTTCAGAAGGTGTTTTGAAGATCCTCCAAATCAAATCCAGATCTAATTTTTGAAGAAAAAAAGAGAAGAAGAAGATCTCCAGATCTAGCCTGAGTGGATATCGGTAGAGGTCAGATGCTTGCGTGGCTAGATCTAAAACCTCAGAGCTTCCATAAGATCATCAACGGATAATCAGATTATCCAGGATTAAGATAAAATTAAATTAGTTTTAATTTAATTTAATTTTTTTTAATTATCAAATCATAAATCAGATCTGAAAGGTGTCAGATCTGATTTAGATCTGAGAGAAGAATTTTTGAAATATGCCTCTCGATCCAATCAGATCCGAACAAACCTGATCCAAAAAATCAGAATTTTTTCTTCAGTGCCTCCCTTCGTGACAGACTCCATCAGGCTTCGAACGATCCACTATCGGATGGTATGACTGTCACTATCAGCCTGATGATACCTTCCTTTTCATATCGAATCTAATGCGGCTTCAAGCGATCCACTAGCAGACGATATGGCCGTCACCATCAATCAAGCTCCGTCTATAAAAAGAAACCCTTCAGATATATTTTTCCTAAGCTCTCTTCTTCTTTCCAAAATTCTGCTGAATTTTTGTCTGAGTACTCCATTTTTGTTGGTCAGAAGAGCTGACTTGATCGTCGGAAGATCCTACCAGAGCCACCACCACCGACTCCGAATGAGACTTTATTTTGTAGGTCACCAATGACGATCTCTTCTTTCTCGACTCCAGCTCGATCCGACGTCAACCAGATTCTGCACCAATAGAACTGTAGCTAGAGAAAGGGTTCTCTATTCCTAAAGTATCCTTGTTCTTAAAGGAGTGCTCAGTCGATCCTACCGACCTTCTTCTTCAAGGTTCATCTCCATCCTCTTTCTCAATTCCGAGAAATACCTCCAAGGAGGACGACTATCCGGAGATCTACCGCTTCTGCCGTCAGACCTACGCCAAATCCATCTGTCCCTGCTCTATTATCGATACTTCAACCTCCTCCTCCATCAGTGGTCACGATAGATTCGAAGCAGTTCAATCTACTAATGCAGTGGGTTCAGAGCCTCACCGAGATGGTGCAGATCATGCAACAGCCTCCGACGGTCATTTCATCAAAAAATTTACTATTAGGATGTCAGAAATCAGCCCTAAGGTGAAGCACTTAGGCTAGCATACACATCGCTCTTGAAAAGAAAAAACTGAGAGCAGATGATCCTTATTTAGATCGTGATTTTTCTTCGAAAGAAATCTTCTCCATCTACAACTGGCAGCCTTTCAAAGTCTGTGATCGAGATAACATCCTCGATCAAAAACTGCGGAGGATAGATTGATGGATTGAGAAGCTCGGCCACATCGTCCCAACTCACCATGACGATGTCCGCACCGATCTCACTTCCTCTTCCTAAATTATGCAAGAGCCCATTCCACCGAACTTTGAGCTTCCTCCGATTTGAAAGCTACGATGGAACCTCTAATTCGATCGATAATCTAGAAGCCTTTCAAACCATGATGCTGCTCTATGACGCACCAGATGCCATATTATGCTGAGCTTTTCCATCTATCTTAAAGAAAGTAGCAAGAAACTGATACTCGATGTTGAAATCGGATACGATCTTCTCCTTTGATTAGATAAGCCATCAGTTTGTGGCTCACTTCGTCAGCAGTCGATGTCCACACCGAGGTTCGGATTCTCTGATGAACATCAAGCAGAAAGAGAAAAAATTCATCCAGGCTTATGTCATCCGATTTAATGCTGCTGCATTGAAGATTCAAAATCTAGATCAGTCAGTTGCGATGGCCGCACTCAAGGATGGCCTTCAGAAGAATGATTTACTATTCTTCTTGAAGAAAAAATACCTCAAAAATTTTATCGATCTACTAGCTCGGACCGAGAAATATGTCCGTACGAAAGAAGCCTTCAAGTTAAAGGATGAAGAAATCATAGGAGAGTGGTAGACGAACGAGTCTAGCAAATCCACGGCTGATGGAGGGCTGAATAAAGTTCGATCGTACTCACGAACTCTCCTCGAGTGCAAGCGAGATCGAACTCCCCCTCGAGCTCATCATCAAAGAAGCTCCGATAAAAGGGTATGAAGTTCTTCCCCCAGGAGGTTTCACAGAAGGGTCGAATGAAGCTCGGCCTTGCTCACGACGGAATTTCTCCGAGAGCTCATCATCAAAGGAGCCCTGACAAAAGGGCATGAAGTTCTCCCCCCATAAGGTTTCACAGGAGGACTGAATGAAGCTCGACCATGCTCATGAACTTCCCACGGTCCGGAACTTACCGCCTGAGGAAGCTCGGAGGAACAACGCTCTCATAAACTTGAGACTCAAAGAATCTAAGAATATACTGCCGATAATTTTTCTTCAATAAAACTTCTCAATTTCAACATTATTATTTCTTGGTGTAAAAACTACCTGATGACAGAGAAGAAACAATCAATAGTGGCCATATTAGAAACAGGAGGAGAACCTCATCCTAACATAAGCAAAGTCGAAGATCTCGTTCATTTTAGACAAGATGGAAGGAGAGGCCCTGACAGCGGCCCTTATGTGCCCCTACAGTCCATTAGGAATAGGAGGAGAACCTCATCCTAACATGAGCAAAGTCGAAGATCTCGTTCATTTTAGACGAGATGAAGGAAGAGGCCCTGACAGTGATCCTTATGTGCCCCCATAACCTATTATGAATAGAAGGAAAACCTCATCCTAATGTGAGCAAAGTCGAAGACCTCGTTTATTTTAGACGAGATGGAGGGAGAGATCCTGACAGTGACCCTTATGTGCCCTCACAGCTCATTAGAAATAGAAGAAGAATCTTGTCCTAACGTGAACAACATCGAAGGCCTCGTTCATTTTAGATAAGATGGGGGGAGAGATTCTGACAGCAGCCCTTATGTGCCCCTACAGTCTATTAGGAATAGGAGGAGAACCTCATCCTAATGTGAGCAAAATCGAAGATCTCATTCATTTTAGATGAGATGGAGGGAGAGGCCCTAACAATGGCCCTTATGTGCCCCTACAGCCCATTAGGAATAGGAGAAGAACTTCGTCCTAACGTGAGCAAAGTCGAAGGCCTTGTTTATTTCAGACGAGGTGAGGAGAGGAGATAAGATCTTCTTGGACCTCGACTGAAGATGAGATCTCTCTCGAACTCCTTCAACGTCTACGTCAATAGAAGATAAGATCTTCCTAGATCTCGACTGAAGATGAGATCTCCTCCGAGCTTCAACTTCAACTTCAATCTCGACTGGAGATAAGATCTTCCCCGAGCTTCAACTTCAACCTTGGCTGGAGACAAGATCTTTTCCAAGCTTCAACTTCAACGTCAACCTCAGCTAAAGATAAAATCTCCTACGAGCTTCAACCGCAACGTCCATAGAAGACAAGATCTTTCTGGACCTCGATTGGAGACAAGATCTTTCCCGAGCCTCAACTTTAATGCAACCTCGGTTGGAGATAAGATCTTCCTGGATCTCGACTGGAGACAAGATCTTTCCTAAGTCTCAACTTCAACGTCAATCTCGACTGAAGACAAAATCTTCCTCAAGCTTCAACTTCAACATCAACCTCAACTGAAGACAAGATCTCCAATGAGCTTCAACCGCAACGTCAATAGGAGACAAGATCTTCCTGGACCTCGATTGAAGATAAGAGCCTCAACTTCAATGTTAACCTCGACTAAAGATAAGATCTCTCTGAACCTTGGCTAGAGACAAGATCTCTTCCGAGCCTCAACTTCAACGTCACCTTCGACTGAAGGCAAGATCTCCTCTGAGCCTTAACTTCAACGTCAACCTCGGCTGGAGATAAGATCTCTCTCGAACTTCAATCCCAACGAATGCAGAGCCCAAAAAAGAACTTCGATAATCATCTTTTTTGTACTTTCTTCCTTTGAGTTTCGAACTCAAAAGTAGGGAGACTATTATTGATGATAAATTTCACTCTCATCGAAGTCCAGTCTGATGCTTGACCTAACGCAACTGACAATCACGAAAGAGCTTCGATCAAAAATTTTCCTCCAATGGTCAAACCTTAGTCGAACTCCTTCCGAACTCCTCAGCGGTCGAGCTCCATCCGAACTCCCTCAGCAGTCAAACTCCTTCCGGACCTCTCCTTCAGTCAGACTCCTATAGGGATCGAACTTCTTTCGAATTTCTTCTCGAGTTGGATTTCTACAGGAGCCAAACTTCTTTCAGACTCCTCCTTCAGTCGAATTCTTCCAAGAGCCAAACTTCTTCCGAGCTTCTCCTTCGATCGAACTTCTCCAAGAGCTAAACTTCTTTCAGACTTCTCCTTCACTCAGATTCCTCCAGCGAATTACTTTCGAATAATTTTCTTCAGACGTATTTTCTTCAGAAGTCCAAATTTCTCTGAAATTGATATATGTCAAAGTTCTTCACCAACCAATACCTGCTTCCTCCGAGCTATGACTATTAAATCTCGACGAACGATCATCATCAGTCTGCTACAGATGACATCCTCCTCCATGATAGACTCCATCAGACCTCGAACGGCCCGCTATCGGATGGTATGGTTGTCACTATCAGTCTGATGATACCTTCCTCTCCATACCGAACCCCATGCTATTCCGAGCGATCCACTATCGGATGGTATGGCCGTCACCATCAATCAAGCTCCGTCTATAAAAAGCATCCTCCAGATACATTTTTTTAAGCTCTCTTTTTCTTTCCAAAACTCTGCTGAATTCTTGTCTGAGCACTCCATTTCTGTTGGTCAGAAGAGCTGACTTGATCCTCGGAGGATCCTGTCAGAGCCACCACCACCGACTCTGAATGAAACTTTATTTTGCAGATCACCAACGGCGATCTCTTCTTTCTCGATTCCAGCTCGATCCAATGTCAATCAGATTCTACACCAACAAGTATAAATGAACCAAATTTAGAGTGTCTCTATAATTTTTTCAAAAAAAATTATAGAGAATTATGGGAATAAAATAATAGTAGAAGAAAAAAAAATAGAAGAGAAATAAATTTACTTAAAAAAAAAGGAGATCAAAATAATTAGTTTAGCTTCTTCTCAAGATGCCTCATAAAAGAAGCTCTAAACATGAAAAGAATTATCTTCTAGTAACTCTCTTCCCCTATTTATAAAACCATACTTTCTATTTCAGTAAAAGACAAAAACTTCACTATCCCACTCCAAGTAAAATACAAATTTAAATTTATTAAGCCTAAGACTCAACCTAACTTAAGATGGACTTGAATCCTAAAATTATTAAAACTAACAACCAACTAAATAAGAATCCTAATAAGATTAGAATTTGGTAATGAATTTTAATACTCTTCCTTATTGTAAAGTTTATGTTGATAATGTTAAATTTGCAAATATTGTAACTATTGTAATAACTTTTACCATTATTGCTGCAATAACAACTTATAACAACTTGTACCACTAACAATTGACTAATAAAACTCTTTTATTGGCTCGAGCAATAACTCCTTCGTTAGCTCATTCTTTTCAATGTATATGTCCAAATCGTTGATGTCCAACACTTTCTATTAGCATTGACTCTATGGTCATGATGCCAAGATTCCATCAAGCATCTAGTTTATCCAAACGAATATTAAGTTGCTAATTATAATCATTAATGCTAATAGAGCACCAGCCATTGCTTGCAAATAAATAAAATCAATAATAAAACTTTGATTTTATCTATACGCTTTCACTTGTGTTGCTCTATATAACAAGTGAAGGCTCTATATATCTACATATAAATCTCTTCTTATGAATATGGAATCAAGTCCTCTTACATTAACTCTTTTAATAGCTCGTAATTTGAAGTAGTTCCAAAATTAACTAATGTACCAAATTCTCAAATCCCAAGGCACAATATGAATTATCTACACCAAGTATATTTTCATTTTGTTTAACCTCTGAAGCTATTTCAAAATTAGTTAGCTCTTCATTCTCATGATTGACTAAATCTCCACAGAAAATATCCATATCTTGGATAGCTTCAACATAAGAGTCTTCAATATAATTTGATTCCTTAATATAAATTTTTATGACTAGATTAACAATAGTATCTTTTGACTCTTTTTGAGCAACTATAAAATTAACCAATTGTTCAATCATAATCTTTTCTGAACTTGATTCAGTATTGATGTGATTATACTCCTTTTGCTTTAGATCATCTTTGTGGCTTGAATGATCTTTGAGTTGATCAAACTTTTATGCTCTTAGTCTTATGAATTTAATCCAATCTCTAACTAATCAAACTCTCCCTATTTCAAATCTTCATCTTAAAACTAATTATGTTCTTCTTCTAGACTTTTAGAAAAACTTAAAATCAAAATCCGCTTTTCGGATAATTTTTATTTGTAATGTCTCATCTTGTTTGAACTTGAATAGATAGTTTCAAGAATATCCTGCACTTTTTTTAGTTCCTTTACAGACATAATTTTTTTCTATTAGCTAAAGCTTGAATAATCCATATTATCTTCTTAGATTTCAAAATTTTACTTTCTTCTTACAACCATATTATTATTTGTTGATATCGTCATCTCTACTTCATCCAAGATATCCCATAAATATTGTCCTTTAAAATGAAATTTGACAATAATATTCCAAATTAAACAATAAGTGTTGTTCAACTTACAGAGAGAAATAGTAGTGTTGAGGATAAAATAACTTCCACCGAAGTTCAATAAAAAGTTCGATCTTGATATGATTTCATCCGAAATTGCAATAATTATGACTGAACTTCAACTAAGCTGATCTTCTACTCAAATTCAATTCAAGAAGGTCGGCTTTCAGACCATGTATGCTGGATGATCTTCTTAATTATAATCATCCGCTCTCTTTTAACAACTGTAGAATGCTCTAAAAATATGATTAACTTCATCCGACTGAACTTGAACAGTAAAGAACGTGTTAACTGACCCTAATTCTGGTATTAGCAGAGCTCCATCGAATATTAAATTCTAACATCTTTCGATTTCGTTTATAGCAGACCTCGAGTCGACCGAATTCTTTTGCGATAAACAGTATATCTCATCAACCTTACATCAGAAATTTGGCCCAACCGAATTTCTCTCCAGTCAAATTCTATTCCGATTGAACTTCTTTGCTCTACTTTATAGATAGTAGCTAACCTTGAGAGTGGTCGAATTTCTTCGTTCCTTTCTGACAATTGCAGATCTAGCCAACTTATATCGTGCATGTTGACCGAACGAATTTGAATAGTAAAAGAACTTCATTGTCAGCACAAGTCTAATTTTCAATTCAGAATAGCAACCACTCCACAGATAATAAATCACAGTACTCCTTCAATCCAAACTTTAGGCCAATTTTGAAGGCAGCAGAACTTTTGAAAGTATATTGAATGGCACCAACAAGAAATTCACCCATTTCAGCTTTCAATTGATTTCGACACCGTCAAACTCCTTCAAAAAGTCTGATAATGGGTTTTATTGAAAGTTCTATGATTTTCTCTCTAGCCTAATGCTCCCATCAGTTCCTAACCAATCTCGAAGATGGCCGAATTTCTTAAAGCTATCGAAGGCAACACCAATAGATTTTAATCAGTTACAGATTCACCACCTGCTACTCAAAAGTCGATCTTCAAGTTTGGCCTACCTAACTCCAAGTTCTTCATCCCAACACGCACAGCTTGCTAATAGATGCAGAAGTCGCATCTAAACTCTAACAAATAGAATCCAACCATCTACAAGTCACAATAAATGATAGTCTACTTTCCATAACAAACTATATGTGATCCAAATGGCCAACTGACATTCTATTATGGCTGTCACTTTCATTCTATTACATGTTCCACCTATATAAGAGATCCTCCAGATATGTTTCTCTTTAAGCTCTTCTTTTTGCTCTAAATTCTTCTAAGTATTTCATTCTTGTTGGCTGAAGAACTAATTTAACTATCGGAGAATCCTACCAGAGCCACCTATCTCTGGTTTGAATTTTGCTTTGTAGGTTTCATCAGTGACCTTATCTTCTCCAGCTTCAGCGAACTCCGATATCAGTACCATTTTCTATACTAACAAGTAGTATCAAAAGTAGCAATATTAATGTTGGTGAAGTCAAATACATCGAACCTATTAGGAAATAAAATAGTAGAATTAGCAATGATGATTCACTTTTTGAGTCACCAAATCAAGAGTTCAAATATATGCATTATTAGAAGCTTTTCAATCATACCGAGCTACGAACATATAAACTATAAATAATTAAATCGTCACTCTAAAATCTATGCTCTAGATAAATCTGATTGAAGTTGCAAACTGCTTCACTCTCTAACCTCGCTCTGATATTATATAGAGCAGCATGCTACTCGAAGTAGATTGATTATGCAAGCCCAGGATCTAAAACAAACATCAAATATAAAAAAAATATTTGCAAAGAATCACAATGATAAATTGATGGTGGAAGAAAAATATTGAGAGAAAAAAATAAATTTACTCAAAAAATTAAAAGATTGGAAAAATGAGTTTAGCTCCCTCTCACAAATGCTTCACAAAAGAAACACCACATACAAAAAAGAATTCTCACTCTCTCTCTTTTAACATAAAACCACACTTTCTGATTTTCCATTAGAAACATCATTATCTTACTTCAACTAAAAGACAAACTCAAATATATTAAGCCTAAAGATTCAACCTAACTTAATATGGACTTAGAATCCTAAAATCATTATTATAACTAATGACCAACTAAATAGGAATCTTCATAAGATTAGGATTTATTAATCAATCTCAACAGATTTAAAGAAGTGGAGCTTCTAGTAATATTGCAAAATTGAGAGAACAAACATTAAATACATAGGATTAGTGGCATTGTTTGCTAGTGAAATTCTTGTAATATGCTAGATTGTTCCCTTGCAGACTTGGGGCTTGATAATAGTGCTTGTCTGTTCTTTCCTTTTGCCTTAATTTTACTGGCTTTTGGTTCAACACTAGAAATAAAGAGCTAAGTTGGACTCTAGCTAAGCTTGTAAACAAATTGGCTTCAAGAGAGCTAGCCTTGGCATCAGGCTTCGCCTGTAGTTGTCAATTGAGCTAAGCTCAAGCCAAGTCACTTGATTTCAGACTGAACTCAAGCTATTCACCAATGGCTTGACCAGGGGAATGCATTGATTTATAGTTGTGGAATTCTTGGGATTTACTAATTTGGAATATGGGCATTGAACCCAAGCATATGAGAAAGATTCCAATCAAATGTTTTAACATGCATAGATAGGTCCTTTGCAAGGATTGATCATAAAAACCTTGCAAAGATCACAATTTAGTATGGAACTTGCGTATCTCGGAACGTGACCCTTATGGAGATGACTCAAAATAAATCTGGGTTGACAAAAGTGTCTATAATGTGGCATGCCGTGGCAAAAGAAAATGTACTTGCTAGAGAACACCTAAAAATGTCATTTTTTCAACTCTAATTTGTAATATTGATTGAAGAAGATTGACCTCTAATCCCTGAAGCTCGTTACATACACCTTTACATCCCAAAGTATAAAAATTTATCGATTTCCAATAAAACAAGAAGATAGATGAGAAGTGGTTAAAGAAATACAAGTTTTGCTATTTGATGAGCCAAGATTAAAATATTACTCCAAGGCAAAACGACCAGATTTTGAAAGGCACGTGCTAGAATAAGCTAATGCTCCACGTTCATATGCAAAGCATTTCCGTTCCTATTTATATACGCAGCGTTCGCACGGAGGGATTTTTTTTTCTGAATCATATTAATACGGCAGTCCGTTTGTCCTCGCTCCGTTTGTTATCCATCCGCATTCCGACTTCTAACGGTCGACCAACGCCCGACACTGCATTCCTAGAAGGGCACCAAGCTCGCATTTTAACATATTCTGTGGTCACGTCGTGCTCCCCGACATTCCGGTACGCCTGCTAACGCAACCCATTACCGCCACGTGGAGCGAACAATAAGAATTAAATTTAACCCATCCACTTATTCTTTTTATCATCATTTCAATTAAAAAACAGAAAAGAATTAATCAATTAATATATAAAAAACAATACTTCCTTATATCTTTCGTAATATCAACCGTTGGATTATATTTTATATTTTTTAAAAATACAATATAAGATTTATAAGAAAAAAAATCAATCAGATACAACCCAGCTAAACCCTTCCTAGACTGTGCCGTTTTCCAGGTTTTCATCTTATAGGTAAATCACCCACCGTCTAAGCTGAAAGGTTTCACCGATCGACGCTTGATGATCGAATTTAAAAAAAGGACGTACAGTATTGCAACCAATACCCCAACGTTGATCAGGGAATGAACGGTGCCTGATCACCTAACGGGATAGACCGAGTGGGCGGAACCCCACCCACGAACTGGAAAGCATCCCGGTTGTGCTTGCCTTTTTCATTGGGAACGTTTCAGATCATGATTCGTTAGAAAGTTGTTCCGTGTTCGGCATGACCGAGAGGTCACTCGGTCCACAGCCGAAGCCGTTGCTGCCTCCCCGCCGCACCAACCTTCCCTCTTTTGAACCTTTCTCCCACGTTCCCCTACAACATGAGACAGCCCTCTCACCCTCTCACTGCCCGACACGTTGCCAGCGCTACCGATGCACTACCGTTCCACGGTCAAAATGGCCACCCGGCAGTCGCACGCAACTCCCGTAATTTCCGCAGGTGCGATCCGTTGTTCCTGTGAGCCGCGAAAGGCGGTGCCCGTTCTCCTCCGCCGCAGAAAAGCGAAATAAAAGAACAAAAATAGCTTCTCTTTGCAATTCTTTTGTTTATTTTACTTTTCTACTTCTGGTTAAATTTCTTAAATTCGATTATTTTATTTTTTTAAAACAAGAAAAGGACAAAATTATGACAATTATACTAAAGGAAATTAATATATTTATTTTTTCAAAATTAAAATTTTACATTAATACCAGAGTTCTTGGCTTGCTGGCGTTGCTTCATCCCTCCCCTCTCTCGCTCTCTCTCTCTCTATTCTTTTATTCATTTATTCTTTATTTTAGGAACCTTTTTTGGGTGCTTTTCCCTTCATCTTGATTCAATTTCTAGGGTTTTAGCCTTCGGACCGGTTTTTCGTGATCCCTCGGGTGGGCGGCGACGCCCATGTTGTTCGCCTGGTACGGTCCCACCGGACGATTCTAGTTCTTCCTTATTGTTTCCTTAATTTCATAATGGGATTGGGTAAGCGTTGCTGTTGTTTATTTAATTCTCGAGAAAAACATGAATTTTTCTTTTTAATGGGTGTTATTATTATACTCTTTTAAACGTATATCTGGAACTTGATTGAATTTCTCTGATTTGAGTGGATTGCATCATCAACATAATGTTTTTTTCTTGTTTTTTTTCCCTTTTTGAGATGTCGACTTTTGGCATGAACCACGATTTGATTCCGTTCTCCGCACCGCACGTATTCATCGGGAGTTATAGGTTTTTCTTGGAAGTTTCGTCCAAAAGAGTTAAAAATCAGTTTTCCTGTGCAACATTTCGTAAGTTTTCTTTGAGCTGTACGAACACCATTTGAATCTCAAACCGGAGGGTTATCTGGAACTGTTCTTGGAACAATTCTTGTTGGCCTTTAGAAGTTCTTGAACTGACCAAGAAATGCTCATCAGTTACGATGTCCATCACCTTTGGCGTTTGACCTTTTTCTTTTCTTGTCGTATCTTTGATTTGGACATGTGTCTGGAGGCCTGAAATCTTAAAAATCTACCAATGTTGATCTGTAAAAAATTTCATTTTAGTTTCTTGAAGTTTCATCTGGGAATTTCACTATTTGTCGAGTGGATTTCCAGGTTATTTTGCTCTTAAAAGGAAAAGATATCGTATAATTTGCCTTTCACTTTGGCTTATTGCATTAACTTGCTTGTCTTCATGTAATCCATTCTATACCTCCATGTTCTAAATCTACTTTCCATTTTATTTTATTTTATTTTTTTTGCACCAACTTCTGTGCATGGCTTGACAGTATGGAAAAATATGTGCAACCAACATGTTGTATTGCCATTTATTTATGCTAGTGTCTTTCCCATGAAGCCTATTTTCTGGTAGTTTTGTCCTAATCATGCATGAAATTTCAACTGCAGAACTCAAATTCCATTTCTAAGCCAAAGCAGACAGAGTGTTTCCATTAGGCAGGGAAGATATGTCGGTGTCAATGAGAGATTTGGATCCTGCTTTCCAGGGAGCAGGACAGAAAGCGTATCCTTTACACTGTCAATTTTTTCACCATACAAAACTTGCACACTTAACTTCTGATTTTCTGATTATAGAACATTTAAATATTGTATTATAATGTTTGCTTTGGATATGATGAACATTTCATGATTATTTACTCATATAATGTATCATGATACACCTAAAGTCATAGATGTGATTAGATGTTTGTATCTTTTTACCTTCTCACAGCTCATAAAGTACAAAAATTTTTGAGTCCATATGAAGGAAGCAACGGGCATTCACATGACCTTTTTGTACAAAGTTATATACGGCACCATTATTACCTCTTTTTACATGTTTGCAGCATGGAGCTTGATCTCCTAAAGGTGCGCTCTGCCATGGGGTTTGCCAATTTTCAAGAATTATCGGTGTTACTCTAACCTAATAGCACTAGATAAGTCACATTCAGATATCACCGGCCGTTTTGTAAACTTCCCTGCTCCCCTTTTTATTAAATGGAACGTGTGCAAGTGACTCCTAGATAGAGCTCTGGAAGAATCAGTGTAATGTCTTGTAGAAGTTTACGTGCATTTTGCCTATGAAATACTGCTTTGTGGTCCTCTCATCAATTGTTTCATCAGATCATGAAGTTCTTCTTTTCATCTGCAGTTGCCTCTAGGATTGCTGAATGTAAATCAAAAGTTTGTCTCTTATTTCTTCTCTCACAAGAATTGTCCCGAGTACTTATATGAGTGGTTGACGATGTAGTTTTTTTGGAGAAATTTTTTATTGGCGAACATGCCATACAATCATTTCTTTGCCTCTGAGGTAGAGGACTGACTGTCATATCTTCAGAGAAATTTGTTGCCATAAATAGTATGTTAACAGGTCATTGTTGATGAGATTGGAGGTGGCAGTACTTTAGTTTTTCGGAGGCAATATATTAGAATGCCATACATAGTTTGTGGTGTAAATTTTTTTTTTCTTGCAGATTGCATTTTGCTTTAGACAGGGAGGATGTCATACAATGTGGGGGAAGAGAGCTTCGGTTTGTAGCATGGTTTTAACAATGGAGAAAGTGCTGCGAGATAATACTAGAATAATATAGAAATGAACTCAAATATATGTGAAGTGTTGAGAACAAGACCATTCTTGAACATGAAGGAAACAATGGGGAAATGCTACAACTTATTAACTGTACAAGAAAATTTTGAGAACTATTTTTATCTGCATGGTTGTTGTGGATCTCTATTATGCAAATTTAACTTAATATGCAAATCCGTGCTTCACGAAGTTGAGAAAAAAATGAAACATAATTAGACACAACATACTGGTGCTTCAAGATGCGAAGCTCCTTGTTCATGGGTGACGGAGAGGTTATGCTATGGAGAATGACCTACTAGTATACACCATTCAAGTGATTGTTCCCAACAACCAGTACACACACTACACTTTTTATCTCTTTCACTACATGCACTTTCCTGATCTGGTACTATAAAGGAAATTATAGATGATGTACAATTCTTTCCTAATATTACTTTATTGTCAAGATTAACAGTTAAATAGGTGCTCTTTTTGTTAATGTTTTTAACAGCCTAGTTGAGTGTCATGGATCCCATAATATGGCAAAAATGTGAACTAGTGCTTTAATCAGGTTTGGGTGATAGGTTGTTTGGTGTACTGATGGCTTCTGCAAACATAAGCACACATATCCATGCAACTCATTTTCAAATATAATCTATTAATGTTTCATATTTTATTCCTAATAGCCTTATAAGTACCACCTGGTGCTTCTTGGGATGCATATTTTAATTTTCCTTGAGAAAACATAGAGGAATCGAGATATGGCGTATAGAGAATTTTCATCCAGTTGCTGTCCCAAAGTCCTCTCATGGGAAGTTTTTCACCGGGGATTCTTACATAATTCTGAAGGTATTGTCCTGGACTTCTAAAGTGCATGCACGAAGATATTCATTTGTCTTTAGCTGGTTGAACCCATGTTTTTTAGAATTATGAGCTCATAAAAGTCTGCATAAAGGCTTATGTATTTGCATCTTTGCTGCATGTTATAAGTGCTTCAACTACTTTTAGACATTATACTCTTTTCACCATACATTTACTTATTTTGTACTCTTTTCACCATACAACAAAGTCTTAAAAGTCTGACAGTACTTCGTTGGTCTTCCTATTGAGATATGTAAAGAGCTTTGTTCTAGCTTTTAGGATGCTATAACCTTGGAGAACATTAATTTCCCCTCCTCCTAAGATTTTCTTCAAGATCCTTGATCTCATTCAATTTTGCATGGTAATTTTTTGGCACAATTTTTCTTTCTATCATCTTCTCGAGATTTTATGATGTAATTAAATGTATTTGGCTACTATGACCATTGCATGATTTTGACCTTCAAGCACAGAAAATGTAGGTGGTACTGTTATTAATGTCCATGCAACTGCACACCACAACCTATTTGTCCTATATATTACCAGAATCCGTAACAATATTGTCTGAAAGCTGAATGTATCTATAAGGCTGATCTGAATGGATCCAAAAAAACAGTTCTCTAAATCTTAGAAAATCAAATAGAACTCTGAATAGAATAAGCAACATCGACTTGCCTTATTAAGCTTCTTACGGATTGAAAACCTGGAGCTACTTTTGGTTTTGAGGCCCGATAGAAATCTCCCTTCATATGTTCAGGCAGATGAGTTGATACTCATGGATGAGACTCTCACTTGAAACTACAGAGATTCCCTGCTAGAATTCCTGATTTTGGGTGAGGCTTCTCACCTGCATCTTGGGTGACATATGCAATTTCTACTTGCATAGGAGGATTTACTGTAATAGAACAAGAAGCATCAATACCTCGATCTGTATATGCACATTAAATATAGTCTCACAATGTAAGGGTGCCAATAGATTCCCTTCTGTTGCTTTATTTTTTATGTTATATGCTACAAATTACTACTCCTGGAGCAAAATATTCATCTTGGGATAGTTAAAAACTCAGACATGAGGTACTGGCTTTGTGATTATTGGCAATTACATTCAAGTCATGAGTGTCCATGATGGCTCAAATTAGTTTTGAAACTTGAAAGCATCAATATTTGTTATAGCTACTGATATACATTTTTATTTTTGTGTATTATCTCGACAGAATCACTTCTGTTAGTTAATTATCTTTGTTTTTTTTACCTGTGGGTTATTTTGTCTAGGTTGGACATTCTTACAGCATATTTTCTTGAAATATTTAATTTCAAGAAAATGGTACTCATATATTAATATGTGCCAGGAGTCTTGCATTGCATCAATTTTCTATTATGTATTTTTCAGTATGCTAAATTATTGTGCTTAATACAGACAACTGCCTTAAAAAGTGGTGCTCTGCGTCATGATATCCATTACTGGCTTGGAAAAGATACAAGCCAGGTGAGCTGTGAAACCCTTTCTCTGCTTATGCGTCTAGATGCTTGTGCCTGATGGTGATTACTGAATGTCAAACTAAAAAGGATGAAGCTGGCACTGTTGCCATCAAGACTGTGGAACTTGATGCAGCCCTTGGTGGACGTGCTGTTCAGTATCGTGAGGTACAGGGCCATGAAACCGAGAAGTTCCTGTCTTATTTTAAACCATGTATCATTCCACAACAAGGAGGGGTGGCATCTGGATTCAGGCATGCTGATGTAAATGAACATGAGCATGAGACTCGTCTATATGTTTGCAAAGGAAAACATGTTGTCCATGTAAAAGAGGCAAGTTTTATATGCATATATGAGCTTACCATAAGAAAATATTTATTTTCAGGACTTTTTGAGGTTGATGGTGACATTGTCCATTATCTTCAGGTTCCTTTTGCACGGTCATCCCTCAATCATGATGACATATTCATTCTGGATACCAAGTCTAAGATTTTTCAGTTTAATGGATCCAACTCGTCTATTCAAGAGAGAGCTAAAGCTCTTGAGGTTGTGCAATACATTAAAGATACCTATCATGATGGCAAGTGTGAGGTTGCTGCTGTAGGTAAGTTTACTTTGTTCTGAGACCTGCCTAGTGGCTGAATGATTGATGCAAAGTTAAAATAAATCTAATGTTTTATGATTGATAGATGATGGAAAGTTGATGGCTGATGCTGAGGCTGGAGAATTCTGGGGTAACTTTGGTGGCTTTGCACCTCTTCCAAGAAAGGCAGCATCTGAGGATGGAAAAAATGCAGAGGTCTTTTCTGCAAAGCTGCTTTGGTAAGCTATCTTCATAAGTTGCAATCAGATCAGAATGAATTTTCTATACAACATACACCATTTCTGAAATTTTCTCAGAGAAGATGTGATCACTATCTTATTTGTTTTTTTCTCTCTAAGAGAAACCATTTGTCTGTTTTAAGTGTTGAGAATGGGCAGCCGGTGCCCATTGATGCTGATTCATTGACAAGAGAAATGCTACAGACAAATAAGTGTTACCTGCTGGATTGTGGTATTGAAGTTTATGTGTGGATGGGCAGAAATACATCTCTTGAGGAGAGGAAAAGTGCAAGCACTGCTGCAGAGGTAATAAGCGATGCTTCCCTTTAAAAGGCTTTTCTGTCAGTCAGTTGTTTCAATGGCAAATTGATATGCTCACATGTATATTTCCACACAGGATTTACTTCATGAACTTGACCGACCTAAAGCCCATGTAATTCGTGTGATTGAAGGATTTGAAACTGTCATGTTTCGATCAAAATTTGATACATGGCCTCAGACAGCTAATGTGACAGTGTCTGAAGATGGCAGAGGCAAGGTTGCCGGTCAGTAAGAGTGGAAATCAAACCTTTCTGTTATTATTAGAAATATGGACCATCTTTTTTCTAGTTAAAATATAAATGTAGTTGCTGAGACTGTTTACTAATTGATGTTTGGTAGCACTTCTAAAACGCCAAGGATTGAATGTGAAGGGCCTTGTGAAGACTGATTCTGTCAAAGATGATGATGAACCTCAACCACATATTGATTGCACAGGCAATTTATGGGTACTGTAGTGATTTGTAGCTACTCGAAATTGTTCTATATCTTACTCTTTTCTAATAGAGAGTAATGATTTCTGGATGCACTTAAAAAATGAGTTCAGATGTTAGTTTTTGTTTTTGGCATCAATGAACAGGTTTGGCATGTAAATGGCCAAGAAAAGACCCCTCTATCATCATCTGATCAGTCGAAATTTTATAGTGGAGATTGTTATATTTTCCAGTATTCATATCCTGGTGAAGATAGAGAGGAATATCTTGTTGGCACTTGGTTTGGGAAGAAAAGCGTCGAGGTAAATTACCATCTTTTGTCTATCTTTGTTTTGACAAGACCTAAAAAAGCATCAGGAGTTGATGATGGATATGTTTCAGTTCCAAGGTTTATTCTGAACTCATAGATATAAATGTCACAACCAAGAACAATATTATTTTCATCACTCTATTAGTTCTCTCAAGTTACAGAGGAAAAAAAAATCTAAAATATAACATATATTAGCCAAGCAGACTTATCTCAGCAGGTTGGAATCCCTTTCCTCTGTGAGTGCACTTGGAAATGGGTTCTGCATTTCTGGGTTAAATCCCAGAATATGGTACTCCCCCCATATTCTCAACACCTACATACACAGGATTTGTTGCTGGGATTTTGTTTTAGTTCGGACCTACAATTTATAATTGTAACTTTTTTGAAATAGTAATGCAGTTTACCATATGAAACCCTGCCTTGACGGGATGCTAGATTGCCAGGTTATAATCCTTCCATTCCTTAAATTATTATCTTCTCCATTACTTCCAAACTTATCATGTTGATTTTTTATCTAGAAAAACGTAAAAAGAAGAGCACTTATGATATTGTTAGCAGTCCAATATATTTTTTTCTGTCTAAAATTCAGAATTGGTTTCTCATTGTTATAATGTTAATTCCAAATTTGCACACTGTTTTCTGATGTGTCTCTAAGTTGAAAACTTTAGTTCTCCAATTATGGTGCTGGCATTAACCATACTGGTTATAGTCTTGAACAAGTTTACTACCATTTCTTCTTTGCAAGCAAATGTCCTGGGGTCAAGTAAATTTTTTGGAGGACACTGCCTTATTTGGAATTATGTTGTTAAAGATATTAAACAAAATGACTGTTATAGACAGAAATGGTTTCTTATTGTTATAATGTTAATTCCAATTTTACACACTGTTTTCTGATGTGTCTCTAAGCTGAAAACTTTAATTCTCCAATTACAGTGCTGGCATGAACCATGCTAGTTATAGTCTTGAACAAGTTTACTACCTCTTCTTCTTTGCAAGCAAATGTCCTGGGGTCAAGTAAATTTTTTGGACGACACTGCCTTATTTGAAATTATGATGTTAAAGATATTAAACAAATTGACTGTGGGTATTGAATCTATTGACTGTCTATAAATTTTCTTGTATATTGAATTTTCTCTTGTTGAATGCAGGAAGAGAGAGCTGCAGCCATATCACTCGCTAAGAACATGGTTGAATCTTTGAAATCACAGGCTGTTCAGGTATCTAGCTGGATTATTTTAAAAAAATTGATGAATGTGACTGATATTATTTTTTATATATGATTCATTTTGATTGTTTTCCAGTTTCATGTATTGAATTCAGTGGATTCATAATGCCTTTGCAGGCTCGTGTGTATGAAGGAAAGGAACCTATTCAGTTCCTAGCAATATTCCAGAGCTTCATTGTGTATAAGGTTGGTATCTATCATCAAAATATTTGAAGGGTGGTGATACTTTTTCTTTTTTTATTGAAATTTTTTAGCAAGTCCATTGAAGGCTTTGATTTGCAACTTCGCAGGGTGGTGTTAGTTCTGGCTATAGGAATTTCATCACTGAAAATGGCATTGTTGATGAGACGTATTCAGAAGATGGGCTTGCACTTTTCCGAGTTCAGGGTTCTGGACCTGACAATATGCAAGCAATTCAAGTTGATCCGGTAAATGTTACCTGAATTAGCTTACAACTATTTTTGTGAATTAAAATGCTTGAAACATTCTCAGTGAAGAACTCTTGGTAAGTTGATATGGAGTTTGCAATATATCTCAAATGATCTCTGAAGAATTGAATGATAAAAGATACTGTGTAGGTTGGTGATTCTGTACCACTGATGCTAATGCTTGAAGGAGCTTTACCTTTTGGAATGTGGAGATAAAAATTTCAATGTCTTTAATAAGTTATACCTTTCTTTTTCCACTTCTTGTTGCATACTGCCCTTTACAAGTAGCAGCCTTGCAGATGATATTGTCATTATTGATCTCAACTGTCCATATGAACATTGTGAATTAAGTTTTCTTCAGAAATAGAAGATACCAACATTTAATTAATTCTTCATTCCGGTGTAATTATTTCCATCATAAAGAATGTTAGCTGATTCTCAGTTTTGTTTTGATCAGGTGGCATCGTCTTTAAATTCATCTTATTGTTACATATTGCATAGTGGCAGTACGGTTTTTACATGGTCTGGAAGTCTTACCACCTCTGAGGACCAAGAACTTGTTGAGAGACAGCTAGATATAATAAAGGTGTGAGAATTATCTTTAATTAGATTCTAAAAGGTTTTATGATGATTTACGTGCTCTATAATCCAAAGACTATGCAGTTCAGATGCTTTTTTACTTACATATGCTTTTATGTCATATCATCATATTCACTTTTAGTGAAGTGACTGCTGTCTGTCCCATAAAAAGATGCAGATATTTTTGATTTCTTCAAACATGACAAATTTCACATGCTTTGCTGTTACTGAATTTATTTCCTCTCTTTTTAGAATCACAGCCACTAGTTTGAGTGGGTTCTGTCTCCTAGTTTGTATATAAAAAAGCTTCTCATGTTTTTAGGAGTGATTTTCAAAGTATGATGCTAACTCTTCACATTTTCATGAGGTATTTTTCCTGCCTCATAGGTTCTTTCTTTAAAAGTGATGTTTAAGTGCTTTTGGTAGGGGACTATGATACCTACTGTCACTATAATCAACTTATAGAAAATTCATGCAGTAAAAACCAAATGCAGTGAGTGGTACTGAATAATGACATAGTTATATCTGTTAAAACATCATCACAGTCGACAACTCGATATTTATATGTACTGGATCATTTTATTTTGCTTACATCATTATAGGTCTCCAAAGGATGCAACATGTCGGGTTCATTTATTGTTTCAAATTTCAACCCTGGCAGACTACGCGGACTGATTACTTCTTGTAGCCAGCTAGTTAATCAGTGATTAGTGTTAGCTAGATTCTTCTGCTGTGATTGGAAACAGATCTATGTAATTGAGTCAGGCATATCTATCTTTTGAGACTTCTCATAGTACATAATATCTGATGTAGGAAATGCTACAACAGTAGAGTAAATTACAAGAGATAGAAAATGCCCATATGTCACCTTCTCGAAATTCTACTATTAAATTACAGTATGCTTTAATGATTCACAAGTATTCCTTACATGGATTGGTCCACAAGATCTGATTTCTTAACTTGCCTTCTCTGACAAATCACTGAATAGCATCAAACACTACATGAATCTAATTACATGCATTGTTGGCATGAACATGACACTTTTGATATTTTACTTTAATTGGTTACTTCATGTGTTCTTAGTGCTAAATCCTCATAAATTTTCACAGCCAAATGTTCAGTCCAAACCGCAAAAGGAAGGAACAGAAACTGAACAATTTTGGGACTTACTAGGAGGCAAAAGTGAGTATCTTAGTCAAAAGATTGGAAAGGAACAAGAAAGTGATCCTCGCCTATTCTCTTGTGATTTCTCAAAAGGTACCTTGTCATAGTAAATTTCTGTCTTTTCTTTTCTTGACATGTTCTCTTTTATGAGGAATTTTACTAATGTGCTATTATGTTGTTTTATATTTTTCTGGGCACTGGCGTGCAGGTGATTTAAAGGTGTGTGATAACTTTATCTGGAAGCAAGACTTCATTACCTTTTATTAATAACTTTATCTGACAATCTCTTATTTTCTTTATGTTGGTTTATCATTGATTTTAACTATTGCATTACGTATTTTCAGATTACGGAAATATACAGCTTCACTCAGGATGATTTGATGACTGAAGATATATTCATTCTGGACTGTCATTCAAACATCTTTGTTTGGGTCGGACAACAGGTGGATTCCAAGAGCAAGTTACAGGCTTTAAGTATAGGAGAGGTATGGAATAATATTCCTTTCTTAATTGCATGAACCCCATCCATCAGATTGAGAAAACATAATTTCTCAGTCTGATTCCTTATTTTTTTTGTTTTCTGTTCTTGCCAGAAATTTCTTGAACATGATTTTCTTTTGGAAAAACTATCTCAAGAAACTCCGGTATTTGTTGTTATGGAAGGAAGTGAGCCACCTTTCTTCACTCATTTCTTCACATGGGACTCTGCAAAATCAGCTGTAAGCATTTGAGTTTAAATTAAGTAAATATCATTCATTGCAATTATTATAACTGTATGAATCAACAAATTTTTCTTGGCAAGTTTTCATCTTCGGTTCTTTTAATGTATACTCTAATGGATTGTTGAATATCCTGTTGCAATAATGTTCACTATAACAAGCAATGAACCATGAAGAACGTGGACTCCATGAAAACCTGCTTGGACCTAGTTTAGAAGCCAGAAATTCTTGAAACTTGGTCGACTATTGGTTTAAGTTCTTTGACATATCTTTTGGTTGCAGATGCATGGAAATTCATTCCAGAGGAAGCTCACAATTTTGAAAAATGGAGTCACCCTGGTTGATGTAAGATAAAATCTGGAACTGTTTCAATCTCAAAGTTGCAGACTGAGATAATGATTGGCTTTTTGTTTCTTTTAAACTTTTCCTTTCTTTCTTTTCCCCTTTGAATTTGTAAAAGTTCTATAGACTAGCCTGTTAAGATATAATCAGAAATGAGAAGCTTATGCATGGTGCCATGGCATGGACAAATGATCATATGTTCTTTCAATCCTTGTGTTTTCAGAGATAGTCTGGCTGTAATTTATTTCTTTTTCTTGGTTTATAGTATACTGCATTATGTTATTTTTCTCTTGAATTCTTTGCCTGCTGATAAATGTGTTTTATCAATCATTTGGTGAGGTAACTTAGTTGATACCAAGATAGAGGGCCTTACTAATCAGCCTTGTAGAAGGAACTGTTGACTTGTAGGATTCCAAAGAAAGCTCTCTATCTCATTTGACAACCAATATTCAGTCATTGAACTACAAACAGCCCTGCAGAACCCAACTCAAGAATTTAACGAACTCCTGTGATGGTGGAAATTCAAGGAGTGTATAATTTTTATTGTTTAATCAGCTAACCAACCTGCGACATAAGTCCTTTAGCACAAGAGCAGATTTTTCTGTCTCTTCATAGACCATACAAAAAGCAAGTATATTAAGAATTTCGTAAAATTTTGAGTACTGATGCAGCGTGATATTCTTGTTTATCTAGAGAGATGCACTTGTCATTCTCATGTTTTTGGGCAACTCAACTTCTCATATATGCTTTTTTATAATCCTACATTCATTAGATGCTGATGGCATATGTACCATTTAGATTCAATTTTTTTTTTTTTTTTGTTTTGCATAGATTGTATCTTGCCACTATTTTGGAGACTTTTCAAGTGTTCCCTGCAGCCACTTGATCTTGTATTAACACGTTGCACAAAAATTTTCAGTTTGACAATATATTCTTTCCATAAATGAATTCTTCCTTATAAATTGATGTAAACAGATTGAAGAATCCATCAACAAGGTAGAAAGAAAATAAGATATAAGAATCCACCCAATGATTTGAACAGAATTAGGTATCTAAGGATCAACTTTATGTTTTTGACAAGGCATCAACTTTATACCTCATACCGAACCCCATATGACCTTTGCAAGCTTCAACTGGGTAAAACATTACTCAAATGTCACTCAAGGTTGAATACTAAATAACAGCTTCAAAGCACCACCCAGCAACAAGCTTCACTCTTTTATTATTTTTTAAATGAAGATTTTGTGCATTTGCTTTGACAGTCATGACTTTAAGTGATGACTTTTAACCTTTACTCGATGAAATGATAATATCAGCTTATTTCCATATACACAATTGCGTGACCTGTTTTAAATTTGTAGATAGGTCATGTAACTTCTGCAATATTTCTCATTGTTGGCTGTTGTACGTAGGACACAGCTTATGAAGGGAACTTTCATGTGCTAACTGCTACATATGGTTGGTTGTGTTTGCAGAAGCCCAAGCGCCGAATACCAACATATGGAGGAAGATCTAGCATTCCAGACAAGTCTCAGCGCTCGAGAAGCATGTCTTTCAGTCCTGACAGAGTACGCGTAAGAGGAAGATCTCCGGCTTTTAATGCACTAGCTGCTGCCTTCGAGAATCCAAATCCTAGGAATCTTTCAACCCCTCCTCCAGCTGTTACAAAACTCTATCCAAAATCTGCAACCCCGGATTCTGCAAAAGTAGCTTCCAGGTCAGCAGCGATTGCTGCTTTGACTGCTACTTTTGAACCGCCAAGTATTACACCATCAAAGTCATCAAAAGGTAGTTGTCTTCATATTATTGGATTCACAAGAATGTTTTTTGACAAGGAATGTTACCTTGCATCTTTTTGGGTCAAAGGGAGCTCAGAGGACAATGCAAAATCTGAGGAGAATTTCAATGACAGCCCCACTTCAGTGAGTAATAGAATTGAATCTGTCACCATTCAAGAAGATGTGAAGGAGGGTGAAGCTGAAGATGATGAAGGGCTTCCTGTGTTTCCTTATGAACAGCTTAAAACATCATCCACCGATCCTGTTTCAGAAATTGATGTAACCAAGAGAGAGGTAAAGAATCAAACAATTTGTTCACATGCCAGCACCTCCTTTTGATGTCTGAATTTCTTATTCTGTGCAATTTTCAGGCTTATTTATCTTCAGCAGAGTTCAGAGAGAAATTTGGCATGACAAAGGATGCTTTCTACCAGCTACCTAAGTGGAAGCAGAATAAGCTTAAAATGGCAGTTCATTTGTTCTAAGTGCCTTTTTTCCTGTTTGTACCAGTCCTCAGAAATGGATAAGGCATGCTTGCAGTTCTGTATGAAACCATGAACACCTTTGCATTCTTTTTCCTTTTGATTCTTTTATCACAGTTATTTAGGTGGTTGCAGTTTGCTGCAGAGGGCCTCATGATCAAGCATGTGAAGGGGACATCATCAAATCACCAATGCTTTCTTATCTGCGCCTAAGAGTTCATGCCATCAGCCTCTCAAGTTTCACATTTTTCCTGCTTCCATGTTAGGATGTCCAATTTTGTTTTTAACAGTTATTCAATATTCATTATGGTCACGGGTTGCCAGAGAGAGAGCATTATTTTTAATATATATGTTAGCAATTATTTGTAGCAGAAAGTTTAAAGGTATCCCGGAGTTTGAAAGATTGTAGTATCATGTAATTGAGGAAATGAATAGCATGCACAGCCGTGTAAAATATAATTAACCTGGGATGCAGCCTTGTATCTCGGCTGTTCGATAATAAAATATTATTTTTCATGTGCTTTTCAGCTTAGACAAATCTAAATATCATCAGAATCAAACTTTGAGCGTCCAAGGGATTTGACCTCGGTTTGGTTATTATATTTGCTTTCTATTGTGTTTATTCTATTGCAACACGTGCAGAAGTCAAACCTTGCCCTACTTTTTCTTCAAAGTTATGCCATGCAAAAACTGTTGCAGGTTTGTGATCTTTGGCGGCGAGAGTCCCTCGGAGATATATATGACAACGTGGTCGATGCCGGAATCATGTTGTTACTATTATTATTATTATTTATTTTTTTTAAGCTTTTAATGGTAATGGTCAATTGGTTTCTATATTATTTTTACTACAAGTCAAGATGATTTTTATTAGGAGTACAAACGAGTCAAACCATTCGCGAGCTACTTAAAGTTGGCTTGTATCTAAGTTCGATTCGACTCGATTATTATCGAGCTCAATATGAGCTCGAATAATAAGATACTTAGCTTGAAAACTTATCAGCCTACTTAAATTTATATTTATTTTTAATAATATTATTTTTATTTATAATATATATATATTAAAATATATATTATCAATAGATCATGGCTTGATTTTAAGTTTAAACTCCAATTTGAGTATGACATGATTGATATTTGAGTTGAATTAATCTCGAATTTTGCCTATTTTTCATCAAGTTGAGCTAAAATTTAGGATATCAAGACTGGATCAATCTCAAGCCAAGTTTTGAGACCATATATTTTTCATCGAATCGAGCTCAAACTTTCAGCTAGTCAACTCGGCTTGGCCTAATTACACCTCTAGTTTTTATGTTGTTTTTAATACCAAGGTGATTCAATTAGCAAATATGCAAACATTTTTGCTGAGATCCGCATCTAACTTAGGTCCTCCACTTCTACCATATTAATTTATTGTTTTTAGCCGTACCATTTGTTCAACTTCTTGATGCAAGATAGTTTGTACATCTATTGTCACTAAATCATTCATGAGATGGCCAGGGTCTTTTTTAATATTTTTTTAACCACATTCACTTGGCAATGAGTAGAGACAAAAGTCCAAGCCCGTATCAGGTGTCACCCTCCAGCATCTCTTGAAAAGTATAACCTTGCAATTTTTACAGGAGAAGCTACGAATTATATAAGAGAATGAATAAATGTTTATAAGACACGTGCTACGAATTAATTTATTCCTACTTCACATGCTCTTTCTTTATATTATAAGCATGCGCATTTTTTCTTTGTTGTTTGGAACCATATTTGACCACACACCAGGAGTCTTCGCCACCAACCAATAAACATGGATTAAAAGGATGGAAAGAAGAGAGTTAGGTCATGACTCTCCTCTTTTTCTTCTTCTTCTTCCTTTTTTTTTTTTTTTTGGTTGAGGGCCATTTCCAATCATTTAAAATAATAGTAATAATGAGAGACGCAATTGACACTGAACTACAATAAGAGAAGCAGACTCCCAAACAAGGCCTCAACAACCCATTAGAGATTATCTTGTCACTTGGCTTATTCGAGTTGCATTTATTTCCCATGTCAAACATATGAATATTTGTCAATACGATAGTAGCAGAATCCTCTCTTGAGGATTTCAGTGCATAACAAACTCAGAACACTGCAGCACTAAATTTAAATCATACTAAAACCACAACCATATGCTCATGTTTCCGTGGAGACGAAGTGACATCCAATAAGTCCTGTATACTTTTCTAGGCTTTGCCAGGGCTCAACCCCATTTCTTTCCTGGTCTTGCCCACAAACAAATCCTTGGACTTAATCATACCAGGTAAGCACCCAATGGCTGTCATGAATGGCAACCGTGCCAGGGCTTCTTTCCTTCCCAATGAAACAATTGCCATAGCAGAAGAAGGCTTGTAAGTTGCCAGCTTGTTCTCATCTGCTCCCTCGATCGACTGCTTCAGGTTCTTGACAACCACCATGGCATGCTTATGTGCAAGGAATCCTTGTTTCAGTTCCTGCCCGTGAAACAAAACTAGAATTAGATGGAACTATAGGAACTGAAGAACAGTTGCATGCAGTTTCACAAAGGGAAAATTTGCCAGGTCAGGGATTAAATTTGCAGGGTAAATTATCGGAGCATCTTTTGCCACAATAGAGTTTTGCCGAACAGAAATACTGGTAAGTAATATGATAGTTGTTAGATTGCAAATATGATGCGACCGCAGTGGACATGTAAGACAAAGGCTAAGATCCAGAGAGGGTCTTCTAGGATCCATAACAGGGAGGACACAAATGGAAGCTGAAGCCTGGGTGCAAATTCACCATCAACTTAACCTCAACATCCATTTCATAGCAAGTCGTAACTCCTCCTTACGAACCATAGAAAAAACTGCTGAAGGAGAATTTTATGATAGAACAACCCTCTCAGCTCTGTTGTGTAACAAAATCCAAAGGCCTAATGTTTAACAGGATGGCGCATGAAAAAGACATGGAGATATTGTCAGGATTGGGAAATGTACTACATCAAATAGATGTGCGTGTGGTTTTCCCGGCCTTTCATAGAAATCCAGTCATGATTTGCATATCAAGCTAAAATGTTAGCAACTTTGGAAGCGCACATAATTCCATCAGCAATAATAAGACATGCTCGGCATAAAAAGGAAGGAGCCAGACTTACCGGAACATCAGTGATGTCTCCGATGGCAAATACATTCGACTCTCAGATTTTCATCGACCATCACTCTTCCTTTCTCGTCCAAACCATCCTTTAATGCAGACTCCTGAAGCCATGATGAGCCAAGTGGCTTTGCCACCCAAACAAAATGGCAATCAGCTCTGATCTTTTCTCCAGCAGATGTTGCGTACACTCCATCTGCCTCTGATATTGATTCTAAATCGATTGACTGCCTCGAAAGCACATCAACATTCTTTGATGTCGACCAGTCCATTGCCTTTTTGGAAGCTTTTGGTCCCATAAATTCCAGCAACCTTGATCCTTTGTGCACCAGAGTCACCTTCTTATCTGGATGGTCGACTGCAATTTCTCCAGCAAGCTCGACGCCGGTTGGACCACCACCAATGATTGGAACAGACTGTGAAGATTTTATCTTCTGGCTGGCTGAAGATTTAATCGCCTTTCTTATAAATGTTGGACTAGAGTATGCATCATGCAGTGATGTCGCGATCAATTCAAGAAAAATGCTGCATGACACGACTCAAAAAGAAGACTAGATGGTGTATGAGACTTGCCGGTTATAGGTTCTTTCCCCCCAACTTTAAGACAAAAGTTGCTGCATTGCTAGGACAGCATGCTGAAATGCAGGTGCAAGCCGTAAATGAATAGAAAAGGTTGGATGGAGTCTTAAGTGTGAGTACTTAGTAATGTCATGGGTTAGCTTTATTTTTGGACTTCCTATTATAATTTATAAATAAGGTGTGAGGTTCAGTTAACCCTTCCAAGGCAACAATTTTATGGTGAACAATCCTAGGATCATACGCTTGGAATATGTGCGAAGATAGATATCGACCTTTTGAGACATTATAATGCTCATCATCAAGATGAAAAAAAAATGTAGATCACTTCTTGTTTCTCTGTCATCATCAGATTTCTTCGAGTAGCTTATGTGAGATGCTGCAAATTAATCACCCACATTTGTTCTTCTGATTCCTCTCCCTAACAAACATCTCCTTTGGCTTTCAGGGTTTGTGACATGCAGAATTCAGAGAAAGTGAATCTAGTCTTTGGTAGTTTCGATCGGTCATTTTCGGATGGCTGAAACCATATTAAAGATGGTCATTTTATTTTCCACATGAAATGTTTGAAGGCATCACAATAATTGGTTGTGAAATTTGTGCACATGGATTGGCCAACCAATTCATGACATGAGTTCCAAAAGGTTTAGTGAAATCCACAAGGTAAGTAGCAGCAACTAGCATCCTATTGGATATAATTCCTCCTATAACTTGCATCACATAACAGAAGCCCTGGTAATTAGTGTCTATATAGCATATATATAATGAATGCATACGAAAAAAAATGTACGGTCGAACAGAGAGAGAAAATGGATGAATAAATGAAAACAAGTGTTTAATTATCACTTGTGAATCTGTAGGTTAATTTAACAAAGAATCAAGAAAATTCATAGTCATCACAAAATAATGAGCGACGCTCAGCTTAAATGAAATATTGATGGGGTAGGCTTGAGATGATGCACATACCATAAAAATGCTTCATCCAGCTATATATATGCAACCAAATCCCATGAATTAGCAAATTTGCTTAGTTGATTCGCAGTTAAACAAGAACATCACATGCATGGAAAAAAAAAAAAGTAAATAGTTGCTAGCAGTGAATACTGATGAAGGAAAATTCAATTAAAAACAAGAGCTTTAGAAGTTTCCACATCACAGGGGATGATGTATAAAATAGTTCTCAGGACCAGGATGATAACAATGTTAATTGTGAAGCATGCCCCATGTAAAATGAAATGCCCAATCAGGAGTGTCCTCACATGGACCATTCTGGATATATAGAAGAATGTTAGGAAAGAGCTCTTTATGCATGCCTTGTTGAAACCGTTGAAGCCTATCCTTTCGGTCTTTTGGAGAAGAAACCGCATGACCGGTAGCTATGACATTTGCTTCAGTAACATCGATTGCAGAGGATGCAATAATTATTCTCCCATTGCTAAGGTAGTCAGTATGGTTAATTACGGATCTCTCTCTCTCTCTCTGCAAATGATGGCTCGATCATTGATCTCAAAATATTCCTTCCTAATCAAAACAAGTAAAGGCATATTAAAGAATGAACACAATAATACTAGCTTGGTTGAATATGATATTCCTAAGAGTCTACCCTCCGCAATTAAAAAACGGTAGATTTGAAAACAAAGAAATGACAGCTCACAGGCAATAACAGTTTTAACTTTTTAGGCTTCAGCATTTCGGAAAATTTGAGCACATGATACCTTGGCACGCACCGATTTTGCATTTCACCGGTTATGACAACATCAACATCTTGCATTGGCCTTTAGAATTCCTAAGAAAGTGGTATCATGGGTGAGATATTAAGTGCAATTGTCAGCAAAACGGCTTTAAATTTTTCATGGCACATCGAACTCCCCAAAATCTGAAGTTTTTGAATGTCCCATGTTCCTTGCGAGAAGGATGAAAAACTGAATTCCCAAATGAAGCGTCTGAACCTAAAGAACTAGCCTTACACCAACGATGCAGGGAAATTGATGTGGATCTGCCTGCCATTGTCTCCTATAACCGTCCAAGGCAAAGTTTTCTAAAAATATGAAGGTTCTTCAAATTATGTCCGCAAATTCTCAGTTCAGGTACTCTTTGGTCCTGTGTCAAAAAAATCAAAATGGTATTATTTGCTCATCTTGTTGATACTTTAATCTATGTTCAGGTCCCTGATTCACCATCATTAACCCAATAGTTGTCTCCCGCTTATTTACCTTTACATAATGCTTATAACCTTACAAACAAGGCATGCCATACTGATTGGTACCCGTGCATATAGACCATACCATATCATACCATTATCGAACCAATATATGCAATTCAAGAGGTATATTTGGTGTGGACGCCAGTCACCGTTATTTATTATGGCTCGATGGTTAATAAAGCTTTAATTTTATTGAGTCATGTAATTTTTATTTTCGAGTCCTGTAATAAATTGAGCCCTTAAATTAGGTTTGATCTCCTAGTTAGGGTCAATTACTTGGGTTTGAGTTTAATTCAAGTCAGCCATCCGGATAAATTTTATGGAGGCACACCACCTTGAAGTCGCACGCCCCAGATGACTTCTTCACGCACGCACATCGAAGATCTTCTCAATAGACATTTGAAAATCCAACGCCATCCACACACCTTCTTTCTGTTTAATTTGTTAGTATTTTCTTTTAAAAGGGATCGAAAGTTCGATTCTATCTGAACTACTCATTTTCAAATGATATCCACACTGTTCACAAATATTCATTTTTGACCTAAAATTTTTTTTATAATTTAATCCATAACAATTTTTGCATTGAATCCATAAGTGTCTATATTTTTTTTCTAACCGAAATCATTAAATCTTCTTCTTATATTGAAATCACTGCCATTTTTATCGGTTCTTATACCATAACTCCCACTTTCACTATCGGTTATATTTTCAGTACAAATGAAATTATAATGTAACTGTCACTGTCATTTCGGTACCATCCGAAATAGAACTATTAATAGTGACTTCACAAAGGATCTTGTAATCATCGGATATTTCAAAAATAAAAATTATGTTTCTTTCTTTCTCCCTAAGTGCTCTCTTTTTCCTCCCTTTCCACCGACTAATCCCTCTCCTTCTTTCCCTCTCTTCCTTCCTGCTCCCTTCCATTTTACTTCTGAAATCTCCCTCAAGGCTTAAAGATTGAAGGACGAAGAACCTGCAACAATCTATTCCGCAGGATTCATTTTCAGCAATCATAATTTTCTATTCTCAAATCCCCATCTCCCTATCATATTTGCTGATTTATTTTCATTAATACAAGCAATTCTTCGCATGCTCGGATCGAATCCTCATGGTCATGAACGATGGAAAAACTTGCAGACAACCGTGGCTTGAATCGATATTCTAATTCCTCCCTCATCCAGAAAACTTCATCGATGTATTTTGTGAGATTCCTTATTTTCTAAAAAATCTGAGTAAATCGTTATTGTTAGTAGTTAATCCTATGCTTCTTTATTAGTTAGATCTGAATTATTTTAATTTTGATCTGATGCCCTAATCATGGATGGTTTCTCAATCATCTATGGTTCGAATCTAAATCTAGGGCCTGTTTAACATGCATGCATATCAATAGTCTTTTCCCAATTTTAGCATAATCATCTCCTTAGTTTTGGGATTGCGGGCTATCTATTGATTGTTAATAAATTTGAATACTTGCTTCCTCTAGATCTGAATCATCCCACATCAGTTTGGTATCAGAGCATGATTAGATTAGGGCTAAAGTTTGCATTTAGATAGTTTTCTGCATCAAAATCTGCATACTGGTATCCTGCACAATCCTCAAAGAAACTGCAATTCCCATTTCTGAAGATCTCAGAAAAATTTCAAAATTTTTGTGTAGGTTCTAGACTTGATTGTTAAGTGGGGTTTTAAATTTCATAAAAATCGGAAACTATTTGATCCTCAAAGATACTTCCAAAAATTCTTATACGTCCTGACTTTTTGCACCTGAAAACTGTTCAGAAATCTGTTGGCGCATCTTTGAATGAAATAAGCTTTCCCATCTAAAGGAGTATTAGAAATTTATAAATTTTGATAATTTGAAAACTAGATTCGATGATGAAGATTTTATGAGTAAAAATCTAGAAAAATAGATCTAGGACTGATGCCAAATTTGTCTGTTAGTTGAAGGTTACCACGCTAAATTCTATGACCTATCCTGTCCTGTGCAACCTAAGAAAAAATAGAGTTTCACACCTATTAAAATATCCAAAAATTTCAAGATTTAGTTTTTTGGAATCCTAGCTCGATAGAAAACTTAGTCATACTATGAAAACTATGAAAACTATCCTCTGAGAATCTGGTAGTAGGAGTTTAATCAGAGGATTCTGTGATCCAAAACAGAATTTCTAAAAGTCTGAAATTTTCTACACTTAGGAATAATTTTAGATTTGTTTGAACTTCATATTTTCAGTAATTTAGTTGGTATTGTTTGTAGTTCGTAATTTTAGTAACTTAGTTTCAATTTCTAGTTTGGCAACTTAATTGGTACTATTTTATTTCATTTTGAATCAATGTTTGTATTTTATTTGCATCCTTAAGTTATCCTAAAGGCACTCCTATTATAAGATAAGGGAATGATTTCATCATCTTTTCTTAGCCCAAAAACCACTAACCTCATGTGCATTGATCCAAGCCTAAACTAAAAATCAATTAAATATTAAATGGATAGAGTCAAAACAAGTCAAGTTTAGTTGCTACGATGAGTCTTAGTGCAAGTTTGGTCTGCACTTGATTCTGTAAGTTGGTGTCTAAGGCTAAAGGTACACGGCAAATGTCTAAGCGAATTTATGGTTACTTAATTAGGACCTCACGAGAGTGAGGGGAGCCTCCCACATTTTCATCTTTTACCTGGCCAGCCCAAGGATTCGAATGTTGGTCTATTTGTGCTACGATTGATTCATTGTGATTTGAGCTTATAGGTCTAGAAAATCCCACGAATCGATTGTACAGCATGTCTACTAGGTCCGAAGCTAGATATCACTTAGAAAATCCAGAGTCAAGTCACGAAATGGATTTTGATTTTGCCGTAATGTTTAAGGACATTACTTAGATGTTAAATGCCATAAGTGGTTTCGTCCAGAATTTGAATGCAATAGTAAAGACCCTAGAAGAAGAAAGATTGAATGGCTTGGAAGGACGTGTTAGGAATGCCCCTCTCCTAGATGATTGTCCTAGAGAGCGACATGACCATCCTAGCTTTGATAGAGGTTGCAATCAAGTGGTCCGACTCCATCATGATCATAATGACCAAGATGAGAGAATACTTCAAAGTGTCAAGGTTGAAGTCCCAAGCTTTGTGGGTCGTCTAGATCCCAACAAGTATCTTGACTGGGAGGCGGACATGAATCATTATTTTGAATGGTACGACATGTCTGAGGAGAGAAAAATCAGGTTCGCTAAAATGAGACTTCTAAATCAAGCCAAATTATATTGGCATAATGTGGAGCGATCAGCCATGCATAGGAGATAGGAGCCCATAAGTACCTGGGATGAGATGAAAGATAAACTTTATGAAAAATATCTTCCTACCTTCTATCAGCACCGTATCCTAGATCAATGGCAAAGGTTAACCCAAGGTAGCAAGACTGTTACTGAGTATATCGCCAAATTTGATGAATACCTTATGCGATATGGGGTTAGTGAAGATCCATCTGTTACTTTATCATATTTTAGAGCTGGTTTAAGAGACGACATACAGAGAGAATTATTCATGCATGAGGTCTATAGCTTAGAACAAGCTTATCAATTAGCCCAAGATTATGAGAGATTCCAAAAATTATCGATCACCTGATAACTTGAGTCGTGTAAACCTGATATTCTAGGTCTTAGACCCGGTCTTAATCAAACCCCTAGACCTGGCTATAATCAGATCCCAATCAATCATTTTTTAGTTGTTGGTCCCCCATCGAGAAAAGATGATAAAGGCAAAGGAGCTTTTGTAGAGAATCCAAGAGGAAGTAGTTCAGGAATCCGATGCTTCAAGTGCAATAGGTTAGGTTACGTTGCTAGTCAATGCCCATCTTGAGCCCTACATATTGGAGAGCCTGAAGAAGAGAACCTCAAAAATCCTCTAGGAGATGAAGAAGTATATATAGCGGATACTGAGTTAGCTAAAGCTTATGAGGAGCTCAGTACTTTGGAAGAAGTTGACCCTAAAGAAAGAATAGGTGTAGTGAGATGCATTTTAGTCCAACCAAAAGAAAGTGAAGATTGACGTAGGACTAATATTTTTCACACCTTCGTAGGTCAGAAAAATAAAGTGTGCAAAGTCATCATTAATAGTGGTAGCTGCATCAATGCTATTTTGACTGATGCCATATCAAAACTTGGTCTGACACCCATAGATCATCCGAACCCTTACAAAGTAGCTTGGATAGATGCATCATCCATCCCAGTTAGACACCGTTGTTTGATCCTCATTAAATTTCAATCTTACCAGGAGAATGTGTGGTGTGATGTTATGCCCATGAATGTAGGAAGCATAATTCTAGGAAGGCCTTGGCTGTTCGATCAAGATGCTATGCTTCATGATCGATTCAACTCATGTACGTTCATGAATAGAGGCAAAAAAATTACGATCTACCCTTCACCCCTTAGGACTTTAAAGAGAAATGAACCTTTAAAGCCCAAAAAAGAAAAGCTGAACAAGAGCTTACATTTAATCAGTGCAAAAGAATTTGAAAAAGATTTGAGAGAAAGCTCTTCTATTTGGATTCTAACTATTAAGAAAGTTAACAAGAAAAACACAAGTCATTACCCCCAAGAGATAGCAAGCCTCCTTGATAACTATAAAAAATATTTTTCCTAAGGATCTTCTAGATCACTTACCTCCCATAAGGAATATCCAACATGCAATAGATCTTGTTTCAAGAGCTACCCTACCCAATTTGCTCCACTATTGTCTTAATCCCATTGAGCACACTGAGCTGAAATGTCAGGTAGAAGAACTCCTTAGGAAGGGATTTGTTAGAAAAAGTCTAAGTCCTTGTGCGGTATCTGCCCTCTTGACTTCCAAAAAGGATGAAACTTGAAGAATGTGTGCAGACAGCCAGGCAATTAACAAAATAACAATAAGATATCAATTTTTAATTCTCTGGCTAGATGATATGTTGGATATGATTGCTGGATCTAATGTGTATTCCAAAATTTATCTAAAAAATGGATATCACCAAGTGCAAATTAGATCCGAAGATGAATGAAGAATAGCATTCAAAACTAAAGATGGTCTATATGAATGGTTGGTCATGCCATTCGACTTATCTAATGCTCCTAGCATGTTTATGAGACTCATGACTTAAGTGCTACGACCATTTATGGGCACATTTATGGTCGTATATTTTGACGATATTCTCATTTATATCAAGACTAAGGAAGATCATTTAGAACACCTCCATCAAATATTCCAAACTCTTAGAGCCGAAAGCCTGTTTGCAAATTTCAAAAAATGTGACTTCATGACCACACGTGTTGTTTTCTTAGGTTTCGTTGTAATCCCTGATGGTATGTCCATGGATCCTGACAAGATTCGTGTAATTAAAGAATGGCCTGTACCCCAAAAAGTTCATGATGTCAGGAGTTTTCATGGTTTAGTAACATTTTATCGAAGATTTATTAAGGGATTTAGTATAATTATGGCTTCCATTACGGATTGTATCAAAAAAGGAGCCTTTGAATGGAACAAGGCTGCTAACCGAGCTTTTCATGAAATTAAGGATCGTATGACTAGAGCTCCTGTGTTGCGTCTACCATATTTTTTTAAGATTTTTGAAGTTGCCTGTGACGCATCCGGAGTAGAAATTGATGGAGTCCTTAGTCAAGAAGGACATCTTGTGGCTTTCTTTAGTGAAAAACTAAATGACACTAAGCACAAGTATTCTACCTATGATAAGGATTTCTATGCGGTGGTCCAAGTTCTTAGATTTTGAAGGCATTACTTGCTTTCCCAAGAATTTATCCTGTATTCTGACCATGAAGCTCTTAGGTTCCTCAACTCTCAGAGAAAGTTAAACCCTAGACATGGAAAATGGGTTGAGTTCCTTCAGTCTTATACCTTTGTGTTGAAACACCATGCTAGTGTTGATAATCATGCTGCTGATGTGCTCTCTCGTAGGATTGATCTTCTATTAGCAGTGAGCGTTAAGATCACTGGCTTTGAGAAATTAAAAAAGGATTATGATAATTGCCCAGACTTTGAAAAAATTATATCTTCACTCTGACAAGGTTCGTTTAGAGAAATTAGTGAATATACCTTCCAAGATGGATATCTTTTCAAAATTAATAAGTTGTGTATCCCATGTACCTCTATTTGTGATTTTCTAATATGGGAATTACATGCGGGTGATTTGTCTGATCATTTTGGAAGGGCCAAAACCATAGAAGCCGTAGAACACCAGTTTTATTGGCCAAGTTTGAAACGAAATGTAGCTAAAATTGTTGCCCAATGTCGAACCTGCACTGTAGCTAACAGTGTAGACAAAATACTGACTTATATACCCCACTACCTATTTCTGATTGTCCGTGGAAAGATGTGAGAATGGATTTTGTATTAGGATTGCCACGTACAACAAAAAAAAATGACTCTATTTGTGTGGTAGTGGATCGATTTTCAAAAATTACCCATTTTCTTCCTTGTTCTAAAGCCTTCAATGCCTCTAGAATTGCTCGTCTTTACTTTGATGAAATTATCTGACTGCATGGGTTACATAAATCGATTATATTTGATAGGAATGTTAGGTTTGTTAGCTATTTTTGGAAGACATTGTAGTACTTAATGGGGATAAAATTAAAATTTTCGTCAGCATATCACCCCCAGACTAATGGTCAAACGAAAGTAGTAAATAGAAGTTTAGGAAATTTGCTTCGATGTCTCGTCGGTGAAAATATGAGAAATTGGGACTTGCTGTTACCTAGAGCTAAATTTGCATACAATAGTTCTGTTAATAGGACTATTGGTATGAGTCCCTTCGAGGTTGTGTATGGCTATCACCCTAGAAAATCAGTAGACCTCATTCTTGTACCCTTGCATACTAGGACATCTAAGTCAGCAGAATTATTTGCAAAACATGTTAGGAGTCTGCATGAAGAAATAATAAAGAAAATTAATGTTAACAATCAAATTTATAAGCAATTAGCAGATTCACACCGACGAGCCTATAATTTTATTGAAGGTGATTATGTTATGATTTGGATTAAACCAGAACGATTTTCTTCGAAAACCGTCAAAAAATTACAAGCACGTGGAGTAGGCCCCTTTAGGATCTTAAAGAAAATATGATCAAATGCATATGTTGTAGATTTACCATCTGATTATGGCATCAGCTCTACTTTTAATGTTTTGGATCTGGTTAAATATAAAGAACCAATAACGATACCTATATTGCCGTCTACAATATCCCAAGCATCACCTAGCTCTGATACCATATTGTAGATCCATGATATCGCTCAAACGCCAATTATCTTTGACATCAAGCACCGATATTATGTTGTGGAAGCTCCTGATCTTTAGCACGGACCTAAAGAAACCTATGACATTCTTTATGGGCAGCAAACCATAGATCCAATACCTAAATCTGTGATGGGGCGCCTTCATCCTTGGGTTTGAGGGAGGCGCCCCCTTTCTCTAGGGCTTCTTCAAGAATTCTAGGGCGGCAACTCTAGAGAGAAGAGAAGAAGAGAGAATTAAGAGAGAAAATGTCTGTATTGATTTCAACCTTGAAAACTTTAATACAATCTATGTATTTATACATAGCCATTAGGTCCGACTAAAAACTCTCCTGGCTAATCCAATACATGAAAGCACTCACCAAGCCATGTACATCCATGTCTCCCATACTCTCATCCTCTAGATCAAGATCCGACCCATACATAAATTAGCCACCTTAAGACCTTTCAAACCAGATCTTAAGATCCCTAGGATCAACCTAGATCCTAGCCCAAAATAGATCATCGCGTAACTCTGTCCGCGCACTGAGCCGGCTAAGTTTCACTAGGTCGGCTCAATCTGAAACTGAGCCAGCCCAGTTTTATGCCATGCCAGCAGTTCCGAACGTGCAGTTCTCTATTTTGCCTGTGCTCTGAGACTTAGTCGATTCAGTTTTAGACTGAGTCGACTAACCTACAGAAAATCTTCTTTCTACAATCTTGATTTTTCAGCTTTGATTTCTTACTTCATCTTATGTCCTAGATCTCCGAAGCATCAACCAAGCCCCTGAAATCCCCGAAGCCAACACACTGAGTCCTTCCGTGGCCTTCCAAGGCTTGGGAGCACCACAAATCCTCATAACCTAGTGATCCGTTTGAGCCTAATCCATCTATTGAGAGTGAACCCCAACCCGAGTGTCCACAGCCAAAATTTCCAAAAAAAATATGATCATATTGAAAGAATTTTGGATGAGCAGGTAATTTTCATCCGAAGAAAAGGATATCAAAGGTACCTGATTCGTTGGCAAGGCCGATCTGAGTCCGAGGATACATAGATAACTCGAGAAGAGCTACAAAGAATTGATCCTGATCTACTTGAACAATATCAGAGTCGAGGCAGTCTTTATTCGATAGAGTCGAATTTTCTTCAGTCCGAAAAAAATGGTGTAGACATCAGTCACCATGATTTATTATGGCTCGATGGTTAATAGAGCCTTAATTTTATTGAGTCATGTAATTTTTATTTTTGAGTCCTATAATAAATTGAGTCCTTAAATTAGGTTTGATCTTCTAGTTAAAGTCAACTATTTGGGTTTGAGTTTAATTCAAGTCAGCCATCTAGATAAGTTTTATGGAGGCACACCATCTTAAAATCGCATGCCCCGGATGACTTCTTCATGCACGTACATCGAAGATCTTCTCAGTAGACATTTGAAAATCCAACGCCATCCATGCACCTTCTTTCTATTTAGTTTGTTAATGTTGTCTTTTAAAAGGAGAAACAAAGGGTCTTGTAATCATCGAATGTTTTAAGAATAAAAATTCGGTTTCTTTCTTTCTTCCTACGTGCTCTCTTCTTCCTCCCTTTTCACCGACTAATCCCTCTCCTTCTTTCCCTCTCTTCCTTCCTTCTCCCTTTCATCTTACTTCTGAAATCTCCCTCAAGACTTGAAGATTGAAGGACGAAGAATCCATAGCAATCCATTCATCCGTAGGATTCATTTTCAGCAATCATAATTTTCTATTCTCAAATCCCCATCTCCCTATCATGTTTGCTGATTTATTTTCATTAATACAGGCAATTCTTCGCATGCTCGGATTGAATCCTTGTGGTCGTAGATGATGGAAGAACTTGCAGACAATTGTGGCCTGAATCGATGTTCTAATTCCTCCCTCATCCAAAAAACTTCATCGATGTATTTTGTGAGATCCTTTATTTTCTAAAAAATCTGAGTAAATCATTATTGTTAGTAGTTAATCCTATGCTTCTTTATTAGTTAGATCTGAATTATTTTAATTTTGATCCGATGCCCTAATCATGGACGGTTTCTCGATCGTCTATGGTCCGAATCTAGATCTAGGAGCTGTTTAACATGCATGCATATCAATAGTCTTTTTCTAATTTTAGCATAATCATCTCCTTAGTTTTAGGATTGCGGGTTATCTATTAATTATTAATAAATTTGAATGCTTGCTTCCTCTAGATCTGAATCATCCCACATCAATATTAAATGTCGGTACAACCAACTAGCCTCCATATCGGGCTAGTAGATTGGTACCAGTATGGGTTGCAGTACCGAGATGGCGCACCTTGCTTAGTTTTTATCGTCTATCACATGTTTACAAGTCCACTATACCATCTAGCATTTGAATTTAAATGATAAACCATGTACACTCATAGATCAGTATAAACTTACATCTAACCAATATAAGATACGAGAAAAATTTAATATTTAGATGATGCATGTCCAGTCCATCAACCTGCTTTCATCTTATTGAAATCAATCTTTTCATTTTCCCACGAGTTAAATCCAAGCTACCAAAGATTATCTATATGAAGAATCCCTTGACCCTTTAACCACATAGTCACCGGCTCCCATGTTCTCACTAATATCACCGGATTCCTGTTTGACATTTTCAAATGTTTGTTCTCCAAAAATTCCTCTAATAATTCTTTACATAAATAATAGTCGATACACACTCCTCAATTTTTTCACGGAGAAGACTTCAAAATTCCATTTGCTGCTCAGTTCTATCCTTGTCAAGGTTTGCAGATTTTATAAACGTTTTGTCCATTATTTTTTTTCCGCTCGAGTGTGAGAACGTGAGGGTGCAAAAGTGAATTTAGAGAACTACAGCACAGAAGCTCTGCATTGAAAGCGTAGAAGAAACAAAGTAGATGATCGATTCGCAACCAGTCTAACAGCTACAAAGGGATCCAGATGAAATCTTTACACAAGCAAAAGATAAACCACACGCAAATTCTCCATAAAAACTAGATTCTTCCCATCAAAATCACCCCATGCATCCATCTATCCCCGCACCTCTCTTCTCCAGATCGAACACCAAAGAAGGAAAACGACAACCAAATTAATTATGAAGAAAGCCATCATATTGATCTATCGAGGTCGAAAAACAAGGAAGAAAACATACGGGTCGATGAGGACTGCATCGGCGTGGGACTGCATATGCTTGGCGAGGAGCGCGCCGGCGACTCCTCCGCCGACCACCACCACACTGTTGATCCTTGAGCTCCCTTCTTCTCCTGCCATGCCGACGAGGCGCTATTTCTAGCTGGCCTCGCTCGCATGCGTTCTTTATTTATTCCCGTGGAGCGCGATCCATCCTAAATGTCCTTTTCTTTACCAGAAAACCTAACGCGGTTTTGGATATTCCGTTCAGCATATGGTACGGACGCTCGCGTAAAAGTTTGATTGAGGTCAAGGAAAAAAAACATCTTGCTTGCTTGGCTATAAGCTGGGGTGAGGGCGGACACAATAATATTTTTTTAGATTCATTTCTATATTCAAACTTATTCATATATGGATGAAAATTTGAATGATTATAGATATAAATAGACAACTTTCTCATCCACATCTGATCCTATTTAGAATCCTTCAAATTTAGTCCAACTCCAAAATTTAGAAAGTTTTAATTGGCCATTAAAACTTTATTTCCATTGTAACATGGCCAGTCAAGAAAAATCAAAATGCTCTTAATTCAAAAAGGCCATCCTTGCTGCCTATGCCCCGAGGTGATGGCGAGGTGCACACACCAAAAAGCAAAGCTGGGAGGTTGAAGGAGACGACCATGTGGCTCTAAAAAATCCTAAATAAATTCTCAAGAAATGATGGAGCGAATAAATCTAGCAATCTAATAAAGCATGACAATTGATCTGGTAATGTTAAACAGGTTAGATAGATTATGATTTTGGAATGTGAATCTGATTTGCTTAATAAACAGGTCTAGATGAAATCAACTTGTTTACAACTTGAACAAGTTTAGCTCAAATCCAAATCTTCTTATTATGGGTCAGATATATATTAGGTCATTATTTACTAGCACTACTCATCTAGTAAATCATAAGATAGTGTTGGCATAGAAACTAATATGAGGAAGCAAGTATTTTTGATTTGATAGGATGAATTATGACTTGATGATTGATATCATAAACTATCCTTTATCGTGCAAGATCGGATAATAAATAATGATTCGATGGTGAAGAGATGGGACCAACTTGAGTTGGTGTGGTGGCTGCTTAACCTAATGGATCTTTTTTATGTATTAAATTTAATGAAAATGCTTGATACTGATCCGAGCATAAGATCATGGGATATATGCAACATCTGATCTTTTATTATTAGTGGAAGGAGTGGTTGTTGGTTGGCTTGACATGAAAATTTAATTATTTAAAAGATGCCATTCTCGCCATTTCTTAGAGGTCTGTTTTACATACATGGCAGATTTTTTGTAGTAACAGTTATTTAGCTAAAACTCAAGAATAAGTCTTTGTGCAATGGTTAGATTGCTTCACTATGATTTGATCAAAATATAAAAACAATCTATTGCCATATGAATATAAAATTATGCACATCTGATCCTTCATAGATCCTAAAATGACGAGAGTCTTATGCACTAGACTATTCTTTTTATTAGTTGTTTAGCCAGAACCATACTACTTTCTAGCATATAAACCAATGTGCACGTATTTTGCATTCTTTCTATAGCTTTTGCATATTCTCAAATATCTTATATATATCAACAACATTAGGTGGGTTTTAGTTTGCTAAAAGCAGAAACTATGGCTTATATGTGATTGGGGTGTTCATGCCATACTATATAACTACTAAAACATATTTTTGTACAACATTAGGAGCTAACTACTATTACAAGCAATATCCATTGACATTTAAAGCCAGCTCACCACAATAACATAGGAGCTATTCGTCATGAAGAATCGCAAAATCCAAGAAAGTTCACACACACACATATATATAATGTTAAAATCATGGGTTAAGGAACACTTGTAAAACATGCCATGTGATGAAAATGGTGATAATCTTATTCTGCCATGTCATTGAAATAGTGATAATCTTATTCTGCCATAATTCACCAGCATGGCCAAATAATATTATTCACCAAATTTCATTTCTTGTCATCACGCATAGGTTGGTCACATGATGTATAAGATTATTCACTAAGTATTCAAAAGCTTGCCATCCACTTTTCATGTTCTTGTGGGTGCTTTCATTATAAAAAATTATTCTTTTAGCAAATGATGCAAAGAAATTGGTTTGTCAAGACTTAAGATCCATGTTACCCACGGAGATGTCTATTTATATCTTGTATCTTTCAACTTGTTGTGGAATGGGTCGCACGTGATTGAAATAGTAACATTTATGTACCCCTATGTTAAATACTACATATACATGCTCCTTCAAATTAAGTTGCACATTGTTAAATTTTCTCTTCAAACTTACATGTATTATATTGGAATAAGGGACGTTAATTACATGGATAATTGGTCGTTTCAGAGATACAATGATAATTTTTTATTTTTTTTGAAAGAAAAAAAAAATGATGGCAATGTCACCACCAAGCCATAATCTCTAATGGAGAGAAATGACAACAAGCTAAGCCGGTGCTAAATGACAACTAGCTACATTTTATTAAGAAGCCTCGCACAATTGATGTATAACTTTTCTGCTTATTCTCCAAGTAATTATCAATGCTGTTACCAATGATAGATGTTAACAAGCACAATAAAAAGAATCACTCATCATCCATATTTTCCTAAAATTTTTGTATTATTCAAGCAATAGCATTGCTCACTTGGATAAAAAATGCTACACTAACATCAGCCATCACAAATGACTCTAAAAATTGGGAATCATTTTGTTTAAGAAAAAATTATATCCTATGCTATATACACCGCATAGTAATGCATATCATATGTATATATCATAACCGCTCATTTCTGTGGGTCCATTCATCAAACGCGCGCCGTAAAAACGAGCAGCTGTGTGGTTATGGGCATGTGGGATAAAATTTCTGCTGCTTGGGGGTGAAGAACCACGTGGCTGTCTCTCAAAGCAAAACTTTGGAAACCGCAAACCTAGTTCTTTAGGATTGTTAGTGAGGGTTGGTGTTAGTTTACCGGTGCTTCTGCCGGTTATGGACGTTTACCCTTCCATAATTAGATTGAAACCATAACATATTCCGGTGGCTCCCAACTGCCTTTAGTTTTGACCTGGTCCATTCCTCCCCACTTTAGAACATGGGAGGCTGGCTGATCACCCGCCTTTTCCTCTCCCTCTCTCGCATCCCCCTTCTCAAAAGCCTGGACTTCCACTGCACAAAAATGAGACGAGCCTTCTCTGTCTCCATCTTTCAGACCCCTCATCCCTTGTGCATCTAAAACTGCAGTCTTCAAGCAAGAGGAGACATCATCTTGATTTTGTGTTGTTGAGAGTGATATTGATCAAGGTAATTAACTTGTTGTTCCTCACCCCAACTTCCTAAATTAATTCTACTTCTCTTTCCTTTATCTCTAATGTTCCTTTTTTTTTTTTTTTTTGGGGGGGGGGGCGGGGGGCATGGAAAATTTCAGTAAGTGCCATGGGATCCTCTAGTATTTCTAGTATTGCATGCAGGCCGGGATTTGCTCAGAATTCCCTTTCCTCCTCTTTCTTGTATAATATTGTTGTTGTATTTTTAATTTTTTTGGGAGTCAATCAAAGATCCTGAAATTGAATAAAACTACTGAGTTCTGGAGGGTTTGATGCTCATTTAGCTCGAATTTTGGATCCCAATTTGGCTTGTTATTGATCTTCACATAATTAGGAGATTCTGCTCTAGGTCAAGCACATGAACAATCTTCATTCTCCCAGCAAACAATCAATAATTTTATGGAGATTTGTAGAAAACAATTAGCTACAAACATCAGGACTTCATATCCAACACCCACTAACACCTACCCAAACAAAATTTTGCTTATCATTAAATTGGAAAAAAAAAAAAAAAAAAAAGGTTTTCACAAGGCTCTGCCCAATTCATGAAATTAGGCATATCGCTTTCATCAATTCTACGTGAAAGTTAATATCTTAGCTTTCTTCAGTTTACCTTTTTCCTCTTATCATTCCTAATAATAGAGCTTCGGTAACCTTAATATTTTTGCCATAATTTCTCACTTCATATAGATAAGATGTCACCTTCCTCCTGCGCACTGACCCTGTCTTCCTTTCTCAGTCTGCACTCAACTGGCTCATGGCTACATCAAGACCGATGGATGCTCGCCTAAAAGAGAAGAGCAGCTCAGCTTCTTCAGCCCCTCATCACACAGACACCCTCCATGGCCGACGAGCCACAAGACCATTGGTCCCTGGTTCCTCTGATCGAGATCCCGTCCACAAGCCAATGGCGAGCTCGAGCACCACCGCCATTTCCAGAGGCAGGAGCCAGACCCCATCCAGTGCTGCGGCCGCGGCCGGAAAACGTGTACCTGTAAAGAGCCCCATTGAGAAGCCTCCATCGCCATCGGGCGCTTCTCGAAGAGTACCCACAACAAACACCCTCAAAGAGAGAACAGGAAAGTCTTCATCCTCCTTGCCGAGAGCTGCCATCTCTTCGAAACCAGCATCAGATAAAGCATCAAAACCTCTTAAGAGTGCAAAAGGTCAACCATTGGTCAGGACCAGGAGTTTAGGGGCCACTACAAAAAAAGCTACTGTTGCTGCTATTCCCGACACAATAGAACCGCCGCCGGCGACAAAGTCCGAGCAAGAAGAGGAGGCACAAATCCAAGTTGAAGAGAGTGAACCAGTCGACGTCCCAGCAATAAAAGATGATGTGGCTGATGACCTCGGCATCACCGACTCCTTCGCACCAAATACTCCAGAAAATACCACTGACTCCACCTCTCAAACAGATCAACAGGAGCCGGGTTCCCCAAAAGGTGAGACCGAGATTGCTACAAATAACGAAGGAGTCGGCGGTGATGGAAACGGAGAAGATGGAGATAAAGAGAAACCCCAGGAGCCAGAAGAAGAGCCAGTAATGGAAAGTTCCGAGGAGCCTCAGAGTGAGCCGGCGATTGTCAGTGGAAAGCCGGAGGACGCTGAGACAGGGAAGGCGACAGCGATGGAGTCCAGCGAGACGAAGAAGCCCGAGGTGGTGGCTTTCAAGAGGCCGGAGGCCACAGCGACGGGGAGGAAGTTTATAAAGGATGGCCCGAGGAGCAACGATGTGATAGAGGAGGCGAGGACCAAGCTGATGGTGAAGAGGAAGAGCAAAGTGCTGGCTCTGGTGGGTGCCTTTGAGACCGTGATCTCGCTTCAGGAGCCGGAGGGTCAAACCGGTGAAACCAGTCAAAGCCAGGGGAAGAGCGGGGAAGAAGGCGCCGAGGAGGAGAGCAACGCGACAAAAGAGTCCACGGAGTCAACGTAGAGTCGATGTTGGATTCTTTGATTCGGTTGTTGGATCCGTAATGAAATGATGATGATGATGGAGTACTTGATTAATTCTCAGTTGGATCTTGAGTATTTCTTTTTCATTTTATGTTTTGTTTTTTATTTCCCTGATGTTGGGAAGGGGGATGGTTTGATTTTGTTTCACACCCTATGATACCTTGTTGGTGTATATATATATATATATATATATATATATATATATATATATATATATATATATATATATGTGCATGATATATGATGCTTGTAAGAGTTCTTCTCTGTTCAGCATCTTATTTGTCGATGCACTAATCTCCAAGTGGAGTCAAAAGTTTTACTTAAAACTGATCTTGATATGTATTCTAGTAACTGAAGATGTTGAATACCAAACCCTTCAAGCCTGCTACATATTATTAGTTGGATTGCAGGAAATTTAGCTCCATTCAACCATGCTAAACATACACTGCAAATTTATATAATTTGGTTCGGTCAACCAGGATAGGCCAAGCCCAAGTAATCCGGACTCCAAACCATGGGTGAAGTCTCAATGGATCTGAGCCCAATAAGAAGTTTGTTCAGATTAGAGAATGTTCAAAATCAAACATATACAGTTAGCAATCTAAAGCTCCACTCAGCTCATCTGCAGGCTTATTGGCTTATAATGCCATCATCATTCTTGTGTTCAATCTGGAGACTCGGTCCAACTTGACCAACTTATAGCTTGTATCACCCAACCTAGCTCATCACTCATCTCAACTCTGCCTGCCTTGACTTAGTATCAATGCTATGAAAAAGAACAAAAAAAAGAATATTAGTGCATATTAACACAACAATATAGTCATCTATAAGAACCTCATCGATGTTCACCTAGCAATGCAATGTTACTAGCCCAATCAAATCACTGCTCTTGAAATGAGTTTATAAATATGGGATTTTTTAAGCTAAGTTTTAATACACACTCTAAAAAGAAGATTGATGCGTTAATCTGTTATTGAAATGGTATATGTGGATTTTGATATTATTAGTCCAATGCAGCACGTCGAAGGACAAAGTCTACTCCTAACACTGGAGCTTAATTATGTGCGACCTTGTTTAAGACTAGGTCCTAATCACCTCAATGTGGCAGTAGGTTGTACATAAACATGGATAAAACCCAGTTCTATAAACTTAAATGCGTAAATTAATCAAGTTAAGCTTCTACACCAAGATGGCTTGATCTGGTTATCTAGTTTTGGTACATAAAATTGCTGTTGACATGTCCATCTACAAGCAAAATGAGCTAAATATATTGTGTACGGTCCAATAAACTCGAACATGCTATGACATCTGAAATTAATCAGTAATAGAACTGAACTTGTGAAAAAGAATACAAACACCACAGAATCTGTATAAAAAGAATTGAAAGTTGACAAATAATGGAGCTGGACTAGATAAATGGTAGACCTAAAATCAATATTAATCCTAATTCCTATATGGAGTCACATAGCGTCACCAATGATTTGAACAATTTACAAACAACACAGGCTTGGGTCACTGAAAAGTTGCTTCATGCATGCTAAATTACAAAATGTACCTCACAGATAGCAAGTTATGCTTGAATGATGTAGTAGACTTGTGATGGTAGACATATATATGTGCTCACTTTGGACATCAAAAATTAAAGGATTTTTTTTTTTTTTCATATCTAACCTACAAATTTGACTTATTGCATATTTATTATTTAAAATTATTATGTGTGTGTGCGTGTGTGTACTCTTCAAATTATCTTGTTTCTACCATGATGCCTCTACTGCTAAATTTTTGGCTGATGATATAAGGGATAGGTATTTTTAATCATCAAAATCATTTTACTATAATTTTGCATGAATATGCAAAAATATAGTTCTTTATAATACAAACTTAATGTTAAAATATTAATACAGTAGAGTAATGTTGTCATTTGATGCTAAAAATAGTTACTCGTTAATGCCATTTGTCAAAACTCTAACAAAAGGGCATTGCTGCAAAAATAAAATAATTTGAAAGGCATCTCTATAGATAGTGATTTTTAGAGAATAAATATGCAGTAAGCCATATTTATAGGGATGTATACAAGTAGACGGCACAAACTTAAATTCCTAAAGATGCGTTTGGTTAGTCATTAAATTTTTTTTTTTTTTTTAATTTTTAAAAAATAAAAAATAAAAAAATAATATTTGGTAACATCATGAAAAATAAAAAATTAAAATTAAAATAATTAATTTATATGCATAGCAAATATTTTTTATTTTTTACTTTACATATAATTATTTTTTGCTTTATAGCAACATAGTTACGAAACATGCTTTTTATTTTTTTTATTTTAATTTAATAATAAAAATAAAAAAAATAAAAAATATTTTTTAAAAATTAAAAATTAAATATCAAAATATGTAATCAAACGTATTCTAAATTGCACATACATATATTTAATATGACTAGCTGCACTAACATTAATCTTTTTGGAATAGTTCGGATCCTCTCAACTTATGTTTGATTCAAACCATCATCTTCAGCACAGCTTTGATCAATCTATTGTTGATAATGCAACAATGAAAATGGATGATTGGGCTGAATCCTTTCGAAATGTGGTCATTTAGTCTCATTTTAGAATATGGGAGTCCTTAAAACCATTTCAAGGTATGCAACGAAGAGATGCGCTGCAAAGACGACTAACAGCGCCGATCATGGATGGAATTTGGGTACAAAAAATATTAAATTTTAAATAAATCTGACCATCCAATCAAAAATGAATAGCATGAGGCAGAGATTTTTCTAATGATTGCTTGCCTTGACGTCTTCTAATGATTTTTCCGGTCCCAAAAAGAAGGCGTGTCGATCGGTCGGCTGTCTCGCTACGGCCACCAAAAGCCACCTTCGATTTATTGGGTCCATAAAGCGATGATCTCCATGGGATATTTTACCGGACTCCAGTTTTGACCGTACCACCCCTTTATCCGGAGCGTTGATAGGGAGGCACTTTTGGAGAAGGTATCCAATGTACAAAATCAAAATGGAGTGCTTCCTATTTCTATTTCATTGGGTGATTGGGTGGAAGCAAGGAATCTCTAAAGCGACGCAAGCAAGCAGCCCCTCTCTCTAATTTATGCATAGGTATAATGTTCTGTACCTCAAACAAATCAGTAGTTTAAGAAAGGCTTCTGGTATCCGACAAAATTAGGAGTCTAAAGACATGGGAACATGTAGGTCAGAGTTTGAGAAATAGCTTACAGAAATTAGAATCTCTATTCTGTTTAGTTCATTGCATTCGAATATATGTGGATGTGTGTGTAAATGTTTCTAAGTGGCGAAGTTTCCTCAGAAAAAAAAAAAAAAAAGAAGAAGAAATGCTTTATATTAAAGTACCATCAACTTTCTCAACGGAGATAACGAAGTACAAAAGAGGGGATCTCCGCACCCACGAAACTTTTTCCTCCACGGAGCAAAATCCTGAGTGCAATTCAACTTTCAATTATAGGTTATAATCAAGATTTTCACATTCACCGTATCTATAAAAAGGAAGAGGACAAGTTAATTCCTTTTTAGATCCAAAAATGTTATAAATTTATGCTTCTGTTCAAGCGGTCACTGCCAAATGCTTGGTAGTTATTACCAGATATATTTATCCTGATGTTCCTTTAATATGCAAATATTTCCTCTGACTCTATTGGAAAGAAAAAAATCTAGCATGAGAGATATCCTTAAAAAAAAGATTGGTAAGACTATTGGAGGAGGCATTTTATGTCATTAAATATCGAAGTCAATGGATCACCTATTCTCTTCTTGCCCTCTTTTTTCTATCATTTGGAAAGGGATTTATTGCTTTCTTAGACTTCTTTACCCTCGTTCCTGCTTCCAGAATTAATCTTTATGTGGAATGGAGACTCAGAAATTTCTCAAAACAATTCCAGCCTGTTACTGTCATATTGCTTGTGGCAATGACCTGGGTTGTTTGGAATGAAAGAAATGCTTGGTTTTTTCTCAACAAGCAATCCTCCTGTCACTTGCTTATATTCATAATTTCAATAAGTAGTCTATTCTATACAATTAAAATAAGCTACCAGCTTTTGGAAGTATTTGAAACAAAATCAAGAATATTTCTTACCGTCTTCTTGCTGTCTGATTTTCATTAGGGTTCTTATTATTCATTCCGTTATCTAATTCTCTCTTCCAAGATGTAAATACTTTTTATCTTTCTTTATAAAAGCTAGGTGGCTAGCACTTTTCAGCATTCATTTATCATCAAAAAGAAAACAAGTATATATCATGGATCATGGAACCATATCATATTAATCCAATTGCTCATGAAGACTTGGTTTTAGATACTATTGGTGTAGAATTTGGTTATCGTTGGATTAAGCTAGAGTAGAGGAGAACGAGCTCACCATCGGTGACCTATAAAATAAAATTCTGTCCGGAGTCGGTGGTGGTGGCTCCGGTAGGATCCTCCGACGATCAAGTTAGCTCTTCTAGTCAACAAAAATGAAGTGCTTAGGAATGAGTTTGGCAGAGTTTCAAGAAGGAGAAGAGAGCTTAGAGCCTCGAGAAAGCATATCTAGAGGATATCTTTTTATAGGCGGAGCTTGTAGCGGGTTGATGGTGACAGCTGCAGCTGCCTGATAGCGGGCCGCTCGAGGTCTTGCGGAGTCAGTCACGAAAAGAGGCACCATCTGCAGCATTGCCTACAATAAATTGATGGTGATAGCCATCACCATCCGATAGCGGGTCACTATCATCTGCAGCGGACTGATGGCGACCATTTGTCGAGATTTAATAGCCATAGCTCTGAGAAAGCAGGCGTTGGTTGGTGAACTTCGGCATATATCAATTTCAGAGAAGTTCGAACTCCTGAAGAGGATACGTCTGGTGGGATTATTCGGAAGCAATCCGTTGGAGAAATCCGACTGAGGAAGAAGTCTGAAAGGAGTTCGGCTCCTGAAGGAGTTCGACCGAAGAAAAAGCTTGGAAGAAGTTCGGCTCCCGTAGGCGTCCGACTAGAGGGGCGTGGAGGAAGTTCGGCTCTCGTAGGAGTCCAACTGAAGAAGTACGGAGGAGTTTGGCTCTCATGGAAGTTCGACTGGAGCTCGATCGCTGAGTTCGGCAGGCTGAAGAAATTCGACTAAGATCCGATCGCTGGAGAGTTCGGAAGGAGCTCGGCTAAGACTCAACCGTTGGGGCTCTTCCGTGGCTATCGATTGCATTAGACTGAGCATCGGACTGGACTTCGACAGAAGCAGAATTTATCCCCAACAATAGTCTCTCCCACTCTCGAGTTCGAAACTCGAAGGAAGGGAGTGCAAAAAAGGTGACTGTCAAAGTCCTCTTCAGGGCTCTGCACCAGTTCAGGTTGAAGCTCGTGAGAGATCTCGTCTCCTACAATCGAGATTGGCTTGGATTAGATCTCATCTCCTGTAGTCGAGGTTGATACAGGCACTCAAAAGAGATCTTATCTCCTACAGCCGAGGTTGGCTCAGGAGAGATCTTATCTCCTGCAGTCGAGGTTGAAGCTCGGGGGAGATCTTATCTCCTGCAGTCGAGGTTGATATGGGTGCTTGGGGAAGGTCTTATCTCCTGTAGCCGAAGTCGACCTGATCGCTCGGAAGAGATCTTATCTCCTACGGTTGAGGTTGGCTCGGGCGAGATCTTATCTCCTACAGTCGAGGCTAAAGCTTGGAGGAGATCTCATCTCCTACAGTCGAGGTTGAAGAAGATCTCATCTCCTATGGTCGAGGTCGAAGGTTGAGCTCCTCGGGAGAGATATCATCTCCAACAGTCGAGGTTGAAGTTGAGGCTCAGGGGGACCTCATCTCCTGCAGCCGAGGCCGACTTGATCGCTCAGGGAGATCTTATCTCCTATAGCCGAGGTTGATACGGATGCTCGGGGGAGATCGTATCTTCTGCAGTCGAGGTTGGCTGGGAGGAGATCTTATCTTCTATAACCAAGGCTGAAGCTTGGAAGAGATCTTATCTCCTGCAGTCGAGATTGATACGGATGCTCGGGAGAGATCTTATCTGCTATAGCCGAGGTTGATACGAACGCTCGGAGGAGATTTTATCTCCTACAGTCGAGGTTGGCTCAAAAGAGATCTTATCTCCTGCAGCCAAGGCTGAAGCTCGGGGGAGATCTTATCTTCTGTGGTCGAGGTTGATACGGGCGCTCGGAGGAGATCTTATCTCCTACTATCAAGGTTGGCTCGGAAGAGATCTTATCTCCTGCAGTCGAGACTAAAGCTCGGGGGAGATCTTATCTTCTACGGTCGAGGTTGGCTTGGGGAGATCTCATCTCCTATAGTCGAGGTTGATACGGGTGTCCGGAGGAGATCTTATCTGCTACAGTCGAGGTCGATCCAGTCGCTTGGAGGAGATCTTATCTCCTACCATCGAGGTTGGCTCGGGGAGATCTTATCTCCTACAACCGAGGTTGATACGGACGCTTAGGGGAGATCTTATTCTCCTGCAGTCGAGGATGATCGATCGTTCGGAAGTGATCTTATCTCCTACGGTCGAGGTTGGCTCGGAGGAGATCTTATCTCCTACAGTCGAGGTTGATACGGGTGCTCGGAGGAGATCTTATCTCCTGCAGCCAAGGTCGATCCGATCACTCGGAGGAGATCTTATCTCCTACGATCGAAGTTGGCTCGGGAGAGATCTTATCTCCTACAGTCGAGACTGAAACTCGGAGGAGATCTTATCTCCTGCAGTCGAGGTTGAACAGGATCTCATCTTCTGTGGCTGAGGTCGAAGGTTGAGCTCTTCGGGGGAGATATCATCTCCAACAGTCAAGGTTGAAGTTGAAGTTAAGGCTCGAAAGGACCTCATCTCTTACAGTCGAGGCCGACTTGGTCGCTCAAGGAAGATCTTATCTCCTACAGTCGAGGTTGATACGGGCGCTCGGAGGAGATCTTATCTCTTGCAGCCGAGGTTGGCTCGGGGGAGATCTTATCTCCTGCAATCGAGACTGAAGCTCGGGGGAGATCTTATCTCCTACGGTCGAGGTTGGCTCGGAGGAGATCTTATCTCCTGTAGTCAAGGTTGATACGGACGCTCGAAGAAGATCTTATCTCCTGCAGCCGAGGTTGATCCGATCGCTCGAGGGAGATCTTATCTCCCGCGGTCGCGGTTGGCTCAGGAGAGATCTTATCTCTTGCAATTAAGGTTGATATGGGCGCTCAGAGGAGATCTTATCTCCTGCAGCCAAGGTTGGCCCAATCGCTCGGGGGAGATTATATCTCCTACAGTCGAGGTTGGTCCGATCGCTCGAGGGAGATCTTATCTTCTACAGTCGAGGTGGATACGGACGCTCGGGGGAGATCTTATCTTCTGCAGTCGAGGTTGATCCGATCGCTCGGGAGAGATCTTATCTTCTATAGTCGAGGTTGAAAGTTGAGCTCGCTCATGTTAGGACGAGATTCTCCTCCTATTCCTAACACAGCCACTATTGACTGATTCTTTCTTGTCATCATATAGTTTTTACACTAAAAAATAATATTATTGAAATAGAAAAAAAATTATTGAAGAAAAGTTACTGACAGCACATCCCCAAATTTTCTATATTTTGGGGTCATGAGAGCGATGTTCCTCCGAGTTCCTTCAAGCGATAAGTCCCAAACCAGACGACCTCCTCTATCGCATGTGGCCTTCTCAATTTGGAGCAAGCTTCTCTTAGCTTTGAAGCTGGAAGATGATGGCTCGTCGAAATACCAAGCTCTTCCCAGATGTGGCATTGATGATATGGGAGATGGCCGACCATTTTGTTGTTCCTCCATCATTGAAACCTTTCGAAGGGAGGACTTCTTTGTGCCCTTCTATCAGGGCTTCCTTGATGAAGAGTTGGAGGAGGAGTTTGGGCTCACTTGTGCTCGGGGGGAGCCCATGAGCGCGGTCGAACTTCACTTGACTCTCCATCGATGGTGGGTCTATTAGACTCGTCCGCCCACCGCTCTCGTAGGGTTTCTTCATCCTTCAACTTGAAGGTTTCTTCCATACTGGTATATCTCTTGACCCGGGCCAGCAGATCGATGAAGTTTCTGAGATACCTTTTCTCCAAAAAAAATAGCAAATCATTCTTCTGAAGACTGCTCTTGAGTACGACCATCGCAATAGACTGATCTAGGTCCCGAACCTTCAATGCCACAGCATTAAATCGGATGACATAAGTCCGAATGGATTCTCCCTTCTTTTGCTTGACATTCATCAGAAAATTCAAACCTCGATGCGGACGTCGGCTGCTGGCGAAGTGAGCCATGAACTGATGGATCATCTAATCAAAAGAGAAGCTCGTACCAGACTTCAACGCTGAGTATCAGTTTTTCACTGCTCTCTTTAAGATAGATGGAAAGGCTCGGCATAATATGGCATCTGATGCACCATGGAGTAGCATCATAGTCTGAAAGGCCTCTAGATGATCGACCGGATCATAAGTTTCATTGTAGCTTTCAAATTGAGGGAGCTCGAAGTTCGGTGGGATGGGCTCTTGCATAATTCGAAGGAAGAAAGGAGGATCGATGCAGACGTCGTCAAGGTGAGTCGAGGCAATGTGGTCGAGCTCCTCAATTCATTGGTCCATCTTCCGCAATCTGTGATCGAGGGCATCATCTTGATTACAGATCTTGAGGGGCTTCCGACTATAAATGGAGAAGGTCTCCTTCAGAGAAGAATCATGATCCGAGCACGGATCCTCTACTCTCTATTTTTCCTTCCCAAGGATGATGGGTATGCTAGTCTGAGTACTCTCTATTTCTCTCGCCTGGATCGCACCAACTGGATCCCAAACTACTTTGGGCATGGAGAGGAGAGGAAGAAGATGGTCTTAGCATGAAGGAGAAGGAGAGAGGCAGGCTTGGGGCGTGGAGAATTATGTTACCTTTTGGGTTGGGCGCAGAATCTTATTTATAGACTATGCGTGATCCAACTTCTCTTCATCCCAACCAATCACAACCCTTTGTGAAATCAGATCTAAATCTGATTGGTGAGAATAGAGTCTCTTGGATTCATCCTTAGATGGCGCCTTAGACCAGTCAAAGTTGGTTCTCAGGAGGACTCTAATTGGAATCCAAAAAGGAGATGGAGTCCCTATCCAACAGGGACTCCTAGGCGCCTCCAACTTGGGCGCACGCCAAGGCCAAACTTGGGCGCACGCCATGGCGTGCGCCCTCCTCCTTGCCAGGTTCTGGCAGGGGGACAAGCCCCCACCAGCTCTCCAATAGGTGCATGACATGTGGTCAGAAAGTCAAAGTGTCAATGGTCAACATTTGACCAGTCAAAGGTAGACTTTTGACCAAAGTCAAAGAACGAAGAAATGGCAGGTGACCAAAAATGGCAGGTAATGTCTTACAAAATAAGACAACCCTTTTCTGACTTGGACAACCTCCAGTCAGACCATATGAAGGCCTCTGATTGAGCACAAACTCCTTTGGCTCAGTCAGGACAACTTATTTATGATAGTAAAAGAAGAACGTTAGGTTCAATCGAGTGCTAGCACGATTTTCTTGAACCTAATTGAATCTCATTCAGATCAATTGAACTAGATCAGTTCAATTGATGATCACCAGATTCAAACCCTTGTTTGTGTGACCCAGTTAGGTTCAGTTCTGTATGGTAATGGGATATGTCATGATCTCTATCATCGACATCATCGAAACTCCTTTCGATGGATCAGAACTCTTCTGATTCGAACAGCTAGAATGATCGATCATCTAAATCATTCTAATTGCTCCCAAAATCCACCAGTGACACCTAGCAGTATATGGTGGCAACCCATCAGAGCTGAATGCGAACCTCTTGGTGCAGCTACCTGTGTGATTAAGTTCTTCTATCTTGAGCCCCGATCAGATTAGGGTTAAGGTGAACTCGTCAAACCCTAGTTTCTGGTCATATGATGTAATCATTCGATTCAAGAGTCCGATGTGAAAATCTAAATAGAAACTCTTTCTATTATTTCACTCTGCCATGGCCATGGACTTCTGGACTTGATTCTCATGATCATCATAGGGCTGCTCCTCTACCACCGAGGTAGATAGATTCCATCTTGATGCAATCCAGTTCCTACAATGAACATGCTATAGCCAACATACACCTCAGGGTTCCATATGGCTAGGAGACCGAGTAATGGTGTAGTCAAACTATAACACCCTCAAGGTGAACTGCCGATGCACCTCAGGTCAAAGAACCAGACACACTACTGCAGCATCGAGTCAGTCATTGACGAGAAGGTAGACTCCCTAATGACTACTCGAGGTGGTCACGCTCAGTGCCCTCGTTCTCTAACGAGTATCCTGTACTCTCGCTCCGGTGTCTCCACACCGTAGACTCAAGACTCATCTACTAAAGAGAAGCGATTGTACACCAACCTTCCAGGATCAATCACCATCCTCGTGATGATCCTATGGTCGGGAGCATTTTATGAGTTAATAATGATTATTCATGTCTTAAATTTTCAACTCTTGAAAATATGAATTATCATTACCATTAACTCAAAGGATGTATCACAGACACTAAATACACATATGTGATAGAAAATAACCCATTTTATTGATTATAGTCAAAATTATAATTTTGCCCCTAGAAGTGTATTACAAGTGTCAGCCAATTCTGGCTTCTAGGGCACATATATCTAACAATCTCCCACTTGTCCTAAAGCCAATTGGCTACAAGTCTAAGTCCCATCTTCTCAAGGTGGGCTTCGATCTTCTGCTGGCCCAACGGCTTTGTAAGTGGGTCTGCCACATTATCTGTGGAGTTGACTCTCTTGACCTCGACGTAACCCTTCTCGAGGTAATCGCGGATGAGGTGGTATCGCCGCTCAATGTGCTTGGATTTCTGGTGAGACCTCGGCTCCTTAGCAAGGGCTATGGCGCCATTGTTGTCGCAGTATAGAGGAATGGCATCTGATGGCATTACTCCAATTTCTGCAGCAAACTTCTTGTACCAGAATGCTTCCTTCGCAGCCTCTGATGCAGCGATATATTCTGCTTCCATGGTGGAATCTGCTATCATGGTTTGCTTGAAACTCTTTCAGCTGACAGCACCACCATTGCACACAAACAGACTCCCAGATGTCGACTTTCGATCATCTATATCGGACATGAAATCCGAGTCTGTGTATCCCTGGACTTGGAGTTCTCCGTTACCAAAGACCAACATCATATCCTTAGTTCTTCTCAAGTACTTAAGGATACATTTCACAGAAGTCCAGTGTTCTTCACCTGGATTTGACTGATATCTGCTTGTGACACTCACAGCATGGGCTATATCAGGTCGTGTACATAGCATGGCATACATGAGGCTCCCTATTGCAGAAGCATAAGGGATCTTGCTCATGCGTTCTATTTCCTCAGGTGTGCTAGGGCACATCTTCTTGGAAAGATGAATACCATGTCTGAAGGGTATTAATCCCCTCTTAGAGTTTTCCATACTAAACCTCTTTAGTACTTTCTCTATGTACATCTTCTGTGAAAGTCCTAGCATCCTATTCGGTCTATCCCTATAGACCTTAATTCCTAGAATAAAGGATGCTTCACCTAGGTCTTTCATGGAGAATTCCTTGGACAACCATATTTTGACTGTCGTCATCATGGGAATATCATTCCCAATAAGGAGGATGTCATCCACGTACAATACGAGGAAGACAACAGCGCTCCCACTGACCTTTTTGAAAACACATGGTTCCTCTTCATTTTTGATGAAACCAAACTTTTTGATCACATCATTGAAACGAGTGTTCCAGCTCCGAGATGCTTGCTTAAGTCCATATATGGACCTTTGCAGCTTGCAAACCTTGTGATCAGTATCACTGGATGTGAAACCTAGCGGCTGTTCCATATAGATATCTTCCTCAAGATATCCATTTAAGAATGCCGTTTTCACGTCCATTTGCCATATTTCATAATCGAAATAGGCTGCAACGGCAAGCAATGTGCGGATGGATTTTAGCATAGCCACTGAAAAAAGGTATCCTGATAGTCAATGCCTTCACGTTGACTATAACCTTTTGCCACTAGTCTAGCCTTGAATGTCTCCACATTCCCATCTGCACCAATCTTTCTCTTGAAGATCCATTTACACCCAATAGGTACTATACCTTCTGGTGGATCTACCAAGGTCCAGACTTGGTTTGAGTGCATCGAGTCAATTTCTGACTGCATTGCCTCTAGCCATTTCTCGGAGTCGATATCTGATATCGCCTCGTTGTAGGTTTTGGGATCATCACCATGAGCACCATTACCTACGAGGAACATTTTCTCTACTTCCTCTGAAATAATACCTAAGTATCTTTCAGGGGGACGGAAAACTCTTTCCGATCTACGAGGTGGAGGAGGTAGTGTTCTTATTGGCTCAACCTGATTTGGTTCCAATTGGTCCTTAGCTCGTTGTACTTGTGAGACTTTCTCATCAAGCTTAATCTGCTTTTCCAATGCCGCTATCTTGAATAAACTATTTTTCAAGAAAGATGGCATGTCGACTCACAATCACATTGTGGTCTTCTGGAATGTAGAAATAGTATCCTAATGACTCTTTAGGATATCCTATGAATCGAGCTCTGAAGGACCTAAACTCTAACTTGTCCGCTTGTTGTCTTTTGACATGAGCCGGACAACCCCAAATTCTGAGATGACTCAGACTTGGTTTCTTACCGTGCCATATCTCATACGGTGTGGTAGGAACGGTTTTAGAGGGAACCCTATTCAGTAGATAAATTGAAGTTAACAATGAGTGTCCCCAAAGAAAATCAGGAAGGTCTGTGAAGCTCATCATGGATCGAACCATATCCAATAGAGTCCGATTTCTCCATTCTGAAACCCCGTTGAGTTGAGGTGTTCCTGGTGGAGTCCATTGAGAGACTATGCCATTTTTCTTGAGATAGTCTAGGAATTTTCGGCTAAGGTATTCACCTCCTCGATCTGATCGAAGAACCTTAATGGGTTTTCTAGTTTATTTTTCTACTTCATGTCTGAATTCTTTGAACTTTTCAAAAGCTTCAGACTTGTGTCTCATAAGATACACATACCCATACCTAGACAGATCATCGGTAAAGATAATGAAGTAGACAAAATTGCCTCTAGCCGGCACATCAAATGGGCCGCACACATCAGTATGTACTAGGGCAAGGAGATCTGTGGCCCTCTCCCCATGTCCAACAAAAGGGAGTTTAGTCATTTTGCCTTGAAGACAAGATTCACAAGTTGGATATGACTCGAAAGTCAATGGACTCAATAGCCCATTTTTCTCCAATTTGTTGATCCTATCTTCTGCTATATGACCTAATCTCAGGTGCCATAGATATCTATCATTTGGACTATCCCTAGGTCGTTTGGCATTCACGTTTTGCTCGATAGTTAGAACAGGTACATCAATATGTAGCTGATAAAGACCATTAATAAGAAAACCATTTGCAATTTTATTTCTTTCATAAAGAATGTTACAATGGTCCTTAAAGAAGGTAATCACATAGCCTTCTAGTGCTAAGCATGAAACAGAAATCAAATTCCTGCTAGCTGCAGGCACATAATAACAGTCTTTCAAAACTAAGTCTAAACCAGATGGTAATCGAAGAGGGTATGTTTCCCACGGCTACTGCAGCAACTCTTGCTCCATTACCGATGCGTAGGATCATGTCTCCATCCCTCAGCCTCCTGCTATCCTCAAGACCCTGCATGGAAGTGCACAGATGAGCACTAGAACCAGAGTCAAGCACCCAACTGGATGCAGAAGAAATCCGTAAGGTTAGACTCAATAACGAGCATACCTCCAGAAGGACCTTCCTTCTTGTTCTTCAGGGTGGCCAGGTAAGTAGGGCAGTTCCGCTTCCAATGGCCGTCGCTGTTGCAATGGAAACACTTTTCTTTGACATCGGCCTTCTTCTTCTTTGCTTCTTCCACCTTTTGCTTTTTCACAGACTTCTTTTTCTTTTCCATAAGACTTTCTTTTGGAAGAAGTCCATTCCATAGCAAGAACTGAGCCTTTAGAACCTTTCATAGAAAGCTCAGCGGTGAACCAGCATATTCATTAATTCGGCCAAGGAATTTTGAAGTTTATGCATGTGGTAATTCATGATGAATTGCCCATATGCATCAGTCAAGGATTGCAGAATAATATCATTCTGCAGATCCAAGTCTAACTTCACACCGAGCTTCTCAAGCTCTTCCATGTCCTTGATCATCATGTCAGACAGTGATCTTGGACTGACTGCCCATCACGCATCTTAGCCTTAAAAAGTCATTTCGTGACTTGATATTTGGCTGCGCGACTCTGTTCACCAAACATCTCCTGCAGGTGAGCCAACATTTGGCGAGCAGTCCCGATATCTTCATGTTGGCGCTGGAGCTCATCAGACATCGAGCCCAACATGTAATATCTGGCCTTATTATCTTCGTCTATCCATTTTTCTAGAGACGCTCTCTGTTCAGTGGATGGACGGGCTGGTAAGGTGGGAGGGTCCTGGTCCAATACATGGGTTAACTTCTCAAAACCCAAAACTATTTTGTAGTTCCTGAGCCAATCTTTATAATTGGATCCAATCAGTCTATGTGTGTCCAGGATACGTGCCAATGGGTTGGACGCAGACATTTTTCTATAGAGAGTCAAAGATTCTAGTTAGATACTGTAATTATGACTTGACCAATTTATTTAGAAATTTTATTTTTAAACAAATTAGCTCCCACTATTTTCTCGGATCCCTACACTCCCTCTGTAGAGATGCAAAAATCTCCATGATTAATGATTTCTAGTGGGTGGTGCGGTCTCACCAACTGACTCATCACCTCACCTAACAGTTATTGGTGATGGGTTAGCCAATGAGTGAACAACTCTTGTTCAATGATTCTCTAATCATGGTGCACCCAAACTTGGTCTCTAATTCATGAATCTCACCGTATCCAGAATATTGATCCACTCCTTAGTTAAGTCAGACCCACCATTTGCATAGACTGGATTTCCTAATTGAGTCTCTCACCGTATCCAAAATATTGAGCCCAACTCATCCTCCAGCCCATAGCATCCAATGCCTAATAGACATGGTTGCATCTTTCCCGGTGCAACTGAGCCACTGTATCCAGCCGAGAACAATCAACCCCGGGAAGGGCCCGCACATCTACAATGGTGGAAGACCTCAGACTTAATCTTTTCTTAGGGAGAATTGATTCAGGTCTCATTAAACTAGACTTGTCATAGTCATAACAATTATGACTAACCTAGTGGCATGGGTTAGCTCGGATTATTGACCACCTCAAATCAGAACTGTGTCAACAGATATGGCCAGGTAAGTGAGACCGGTGGAAGGGAATATGCCATTAACTCGTACAAGAATGCATTCAGGTCGAGTAGCTTCCAATTAAAAATCCAGTCGGTCGTATGTGCCAAACTTACCTTAGACACCAAATTATTGAGCCAGAACCAATTGGGTTAGCCTACAATCCAGACTCTAACCTCTGAGCCTAATTAGGTCTTGCTTGATCGTGACTCGATCTTGACCCAGACTTAATCCTATTAGGCTGGTCAATTTAAGCATTGTTGATCCCATCTAACCAACTCTTGATTCGGTTTGATCAACCGCTTAGACCTAATTGAGCTACCCAAGCCCGAACCCAGTATTATGAATATGTCTTAGATCTAAAATTCTCAATTTTAGACCTAATTAATATTTCATAATCTTAATTCTTTAATTAAGTAGGGTTCATAAACAAAATATGCACAATAAATCCTAGGGTTTCAGGATCTAGGGTTTTGCAGAAAGTAAGTTTTGGGTTTCTGATTAAGGACGAACACGCAGCACCCCTACACATCATAAGAACACCCCATCGAATGGGAAGGAGAGGGCCTTTAAACCCTTCTTCGTTCTTATGACCGGACGGCCAAGAGGAACGCCTTAATCAGGAACATGCAATACTACAAAATAGTTTTAGATCTATATCAACACGATGTTGTCGTTAAGACACCGTGTTTATCAGTTTAATCCGACTTCTTAAAATCATTAAAATTGCGTAGATAGTAGTGAGTCGGGTCGAATCCACAGGGAAGGTAGTGTTTTTAGATTTGAAATCTTTGATTTTTGAAAAGAAAAAGAAAAGAATTTGAGTTTTTGGAATCAAAAGTGAAGTCGGAAAATTAAAAAGTAAAAATTAAAAGATGCAGGAATTTAAACTTGGTACTAAGATCTACTAGTTAGATCTTAGCATCTACTTGCAAAGCAATAATAATTAAAGTGCAGAAATTAAATTACAATAAAAATAAAAAGCAAGAAATTAAAATGCAAAAATAAAATTTTTATTAATTAAAATTTTAGAATTTAAATACATAAAATTTAAAAAAAAAAAAGAAATAAAATAAAATAGCCTGATCTCTGATCTTGGATCGGCATTGGCAGAAAGATGGTGTAGAAGCTCGGCTCTTCTTCTCGGCACCCGTTGCTTCGAAGCAGCCTTTAACCCATAGCCTGGCTTCGCCCTGTACCAAAGCTTCACCTTGATCGGAGATGTTAATTTCTGATGGCCTGGGGTCCTTTTTATAGAGCTAGGAGGGCTGGATATTTTTTCTAAAGGCAATATGGGACTAATAGCCTTTGTAATCATCAAAATACAAAGAAATTTGGATAAAATTTGAATCAAAATAGCTCTGATATGACTCTGATAAATCTGATAAAATCCAGCCGTTCAATAGGAATCCAACGGTCCAAAAATCATCAAAATCGGATGCAGATAAGCTCAGATCGGGTCGGATTAAATTCTGGCCGTTGGATCGCGCTTGATCGAGGAAATCTGGCCGCAAATCATGCTTCGGGAGTCTTGATCACCGCCGGCAGCATTCTGGACCGTCGGATCATCGCCTGGATCGAGCGCTGCCGTCCGATGGTGATTCGCGTGATGTTTGTATCTGAATAAAATTCGGAAGCAACCACAGCCGTCCGATCCTGACCGCAAACAACCACATCCGTCCGATCGCGCAATAACTGTTCCCATGGACCGCGTGGACCGGCCGCACCGCACACCGCAACCAATCAGCGCCGCTGTTGTCGGACGAAAAGACTAAATTACCCTTGTGAGCCGCGATAAATTTCTGTAGACCCTTAAGGGGTCTAGGTCCACCACGTGGCAATCTCTGATTCGCCGGAATTTTGCTGAGCTGGCGGTCCACGCCTAGGATCGTGGACCGACTGATGGCTTCAACGGCTGAGTCGGCTTTGATGGCTTGGCTTGGCTTGGTGGCTCGGCTTGCGGAGCCGGCTGAGCCATTTTCTTTTTTTATTTAATTTTTATTTATTTTATATTTTTAAAAATTCATATCTTTTTCCATTTTAGCTCCGTTTTACTTGAAAATTTATTTCGTTGTGATCAAAAAAATGAGCTCTTTCTATTGATAATAAAATTTTATTTTTTAATTTTTATTATTTTTTATTATTTTTTAATTAATTTTTTAATTAATAAAAATATGAATTTTTTAAAAATTATATATAAATTGATTATTAATTCTTAAAAATTAATATAAATTAATTAATAAATTAATACTTTTATTGATGAATTTATGATGCTTATCACACCCCCCAACTTAAGCTTTGCTCGTCCTCGAGTAAAGAAAGAATTTAGTTTTAAATATCTTTTAACTTTAGAGTTTCGAATTTTACCTAAGCAATTTTCAAAATGGCCATTGATATTCAGTAGAGCTTAAATGAGACATATCATTGGGGTATTAATACTTATCAATAGAAAAATTAAGTAAAGAACATTAAATTTTTCAGAACTTTTTTCTAAATTATTCCACTTTTATCTCTGATTTGTCTAAACTTTCATATAGGCAGGTGTATTGCTACTTCCATCCTTCATTTATTGAATTTTTATTTTTACATTGCCCACTTTTTGATGCGAATATCATTGCTTACTTAGGCAACGGGACCCGGTTACTCGGTGGGAAACCAATATTTGTTTTTTTTTTTTTTTTTTTTTTTTTAACGTTGTACCACTATTGAGTGTCTTAACTCCTTAAGCTTTCTATTTGATCCATGTAGCGAGTCTTGGGCCAATGACTCCCAAACCAGTTGGCTTTAGGGCACTAGGTATAGAATACCCCTCGGGCTTACTAGCTCGAATCAAATAGGCTACGAGTTAAGACTAGCTTTACAACGAGCTTCTTTGCCCTTCCCACCTTTTGACGCGAAACTCAATGCTTGCTTAGGCAAAGAGGCTCCGGTTACTCAGTGAGAAGTACTTGGAAAACTATTTTATTAAAATAAATTTTTATATGAAGAAACGTATAGTTACCCTACACAAGCCTATAAAAAGTAGACTTTTCTTTGATGCTAGTAGAAATAATTAGAAATGCTCCAAGAAAAAATTTTTTTATGTTCTAGGACTTAACTCTTTATTGAATTTTCTTTTAATACTTGATTCCTCAATATCTCATAGATTCTCTGAATCTGTGTATCAATTTTTTTTTTAAAAATGCTTAGTTTAATTCGATTCTTAAGCATAATCAAGTATCTAAATACTAAATACTAACTTTTTTGAGGACTTAAAATTTTAAAATTTTTTTTATTTTTCTCTCCCCCTAACTTAATCGACATTGTCCTCAATGGAGAAGAAAAAATAAAGGATGTAATAAAGAACATGAAAGAATAGAAAGAATACACCTAACTCAGTATATTTTTATTTATTTTATTTATTTTTTATTTTTTTTTTGGTCCAGCACATGCCTTTGAAAATTTGAGCTCTTCCTCCAACTTATTCAAATTATCCTAAAAAAAATAAACTAAAAAGATAAATTAGATAAAAACTAAATATTGGGTTGCCTCCCAACAATAAACTAAAAAGATAAATTAGAAAAAAAACTAAATATTGGGTTGCTCCTCAAGTTTACCGTAAGTTTACTTCAGCCAGACACAATGTAGCTCACTATCCTGTGTCGAATATTGGATTGACAAATTCCAATGATTTTGGATTGCCAATCTCAGAAAGATGATTTATAATCCCATTATTAATATAATCTTTGTTAATTTTAGGGATATAATTTATGATTCCATTCTCAGACCCATGTTTATTAAGAATTTCTCCTATTTGTTTTTCTAAAATGCTCATGAATGGAGTTTTTGTATTAGGAGTTAAGTTTGATTCAATGGATGCTGGAATGGTGACTAAAGGCGGTTTTAATTCTGGAGGTAAATTAATGTGATCCTGCTTAAACAACTCCATTGACATTTCATTACATGCCTTTTGATTTTTATAAGAAGAACCAGCTTCTAGGATTGAAGGGAATAGGACATTAGGTTTATAAGTCTCGGGTAAATCATCTATTCTCTTTTTCCCTTATTTCTATCTCATTTAAACTGGAACTAGCATCAGTACTAATTCCTGGCTTGGGTTCTTCTATGTGGTTAGTCTCAGTACTAACCAGTTCCTCTAAATTTTTATTTTGGCTAGCATCAGTACTAGCCTCTCTCACCTGGTCTTGGTATGGGTCCATAAGAATCCTATAGCTTTTAAGTTCAGGAATTACTTTGGTATTCTCAAATTGGAGATTCTTAGATGAAACATTAGATTGATAATTTAATCCAGGTGGTTGGTGGTCATTAGGTGGGTTGTTTGAAATTGGTAGGTTCGGTAGTTGATCTAGTTCTCTCCTCATGTTAGACTCAACTAATTATCCTATTTGAGCTTCTAGTCTGGCGATAGATTGCTGTTGAGTTAGAATCAATTGTTGAAGTTGGTTAAATCTATCATCAGCTAGATTGGTCTGTTGAGGAGGTGGGTATGAGGGTTGATTATAATATGATGGCTGAATAAACTGACTAGGCTGACCATTATTATAGGCATAATTTTGATAATTTTGCTCAAGTGAAATTTGGGTCTGAGCCTGAGTCTGTTGGGATGTCCAAGAAAAATTAAAGTTACTCCAATCTGAATTATATGAATTTGAAAATGGGTCATTAATCAATTTGGAGTATCCTTGAGTAGCTTGAACTTGTTCTTGGATAAAATATGGAAAATTGTGCAGTCCATAGGACATTCACTCACATGATGGGTTGGGCTAGCACAGATTGAATAAATCTCCTGATAATTAGAAGATGATGTGAATTGTGTAGGAGATTGTTGACCTAGGGTTAGGAGTTGATCTATTTTCTGAGCAAGAAGATCAACATTATCTAATTTTTGGACAATTAGATTCATATTAGCCATTATTATATTTAATGTGAATCAACCATTCAATTAAGTTCAACTAAATCAAAAAAAATGATTTCCTACCATGCATGAATTAGTGTAACCCTAATGTATGGTTCAAAAAAAAAAATTTAGAATATTTTTTTTTAATTATTTTTATTTTATTATAAATTAATTTTTTATTTATTAATTTTAATTTAATTATTATTTTTAATATTTTTTAGTTAGTTTAATTTAATTTTTATTTTATTTTATTTTTATTTTATTTTTAGAGTAGTAAGGAGAAGAGTTCTAAAGAAGAGATCCTAAGGAGTCCTAGAACTAAGAAGAAAGAGAAGAATTAGGTTTAATTAGATTTAATATTGGTTAGCAATCAAGTTGGTCAATCAATCCTGACTAAAGGTTGTCCTAGATCTAGACAGCTCCTAACTGCCAAGGTCACCTTCAAGCCCTCCAAGTGTAGGATTAGCCAATCAACTAGCCAGGTAAGTGTAAGGTCGGTGGGAGTCCCCCCGTTGCTTGCCTTAGACACCAATTGTGCTTGGCCAGGTAAGCGAACGGAACCAATTAGAAACCACCTTCCTTCGGGCCCAATCGTCCCTGAACCACTTTCCTAGACACCAGTCAAATTGACTTATCCTAACCCGGTTCAACTCTTAGGATTCCTTATCCTATTGAGCTCGAGTTCCTAGGGTTGATGTCTAATTGATTTTAAAATTAAAGG